>LPNX010914913.1:892-124165 GCA_001517045.1 Pseudotsuga menziesii | reverse complement strand
AAAACTGTTTTCATTATTGGGGCTACAAATCGACCTGACATTATTGATTCGGCTTTATTACGACCCAGTCGCCTTGATCAGTTAATATACATACCTTTACCTAATGAAGCTTTCCGCTTTCAGATGTTTAAAGCATGTTTGCGGAAGTCACCTATTGCAAAGGATGTTGAAATTGCAACTCTTGCTCAATACACACAAGGATTTAGTGGAGTTGATATTACTGAAATTTGTCAGCGTGCTTGCAAGTATACTATTAGAGAGCACATTGAAATGGTAAGCACGTCTTAACATCAGTAGATCTTCCTGCTTGGAAGATGTTGAGCAATTCATGTTCCAATATATGATGATCAATTTTGTACATTAATATTTTTCCTTAGGGTACTTTTGGAAAGCAAGAAAATGCAAAATCTTTGATTTAATTATCAGTGCCTTGGAATATTTGAATGAATTTTTCTCTTCTGTCGTATGTAGGACATTGAAAAAGAAAAGAAAAGAAAAGAAAACCCTGAAGCCATGGATGAGGATGAAACTGAAGTTGCAGAAATAAAGGCAGCTCATTTTGAGCAATCAATGAAATATGCTCGAAGGAGTGTTAGTGATGCAGATATACGTAAATATCAAGCATTTGCTCAAACTTTACAGCAGTCTCGAGGTTTTGGGTCAGAATTTCGGTTCACAGATCGAGCAGCTACTACTACAGTCAGTGAAGGAACCATAGATCCTTTTGCTACACAAACCGTTGTTGATGATGATGATGCATACATGAAGTAGTGTATGCATTTTATTGTTCCTGTCTTGGTTGAGTCCACTTTGCTAGCAAGTCTTGCTCCGGATTATATGATTGTTGATCACCTCCGATACTCTCAGCATTATTTGACCAGTTATAACAGGGATGATGAGAAAAGTCTGCTATGATCAGACTTTAGTTCCTTCTATATGGATGTAGCAGTTCGCATGATTACATTTGTTATTTTGTGATACTCTGATTGCTGATTATGCTCAGACATTTGATGCTATGTAAATGATGTCTTTTGATTCTTTTGAATAACAAAGGCTGGTATTTTTTCCTCTGAAAACTAATTAATATGACATTACATGATTTACATGTGTATTAGATTTTATTTACAAGTGTTGTAATGAATTATAATGTGACTGCATAATTCGCATGTGTATTAGATGAGAATAAATGTATGATTCTTTTTTTTTTAATTTAAACATAATATCATATTAAAAATTTATATTGATTAATAATAGACACCATTCAAACTACTAAAATATAATGACCATACATAAAGCGACTAAAAATGACTAAATTAGTGACCAATAAATGAGATTAATGATCAAAATTTGCAAATAAAATGACCAATAATTGAGAGATACACGACCAAACAATTAAATACAAATGACCAGAAAAAATGACCAAAATTCGCATATCAATGACCAAAAATAAGTTTTGGTGGCTAATTTATGGTCTTTTATTACGTGACCAAATTTGGTCATATTCTAGCTTGTCATGTGATCATTAATTTGGTCACAAATGTGGTCATATATTTGGTCATTGATTCAAATATATGACCAAATTAATGACCAAATATATGACCAAATTAATGACCAACCGACAAGCTATAAATGACCAAAATAAAAATGACCAATTTTGGTCATGTAATAAAAGACCGCAAATTAGCCACCAACGATCGCCAAACCAAAAGTGGTCATTGATATGCATATTTTGGTCATTTTTTTGGTCATTAATCTCTTATTTTCCACTAGTGTCTAATAACTGATTCATCACTAAAGTCATAGAGTTTATCAACTGTGGGTAGTTTTTTTTAGAATGAGGCTGCTGATGGAAAGTACAAAAATTTTCCATCCCCACTTCAGTTAATTTCATAGAATAAGGACTATGATAAGGAGGTTTGGATGTACTAGTGTCATCTCTCTTTTTATAATAAGTTTTGAACTACCTCTTGGCCTCCTTCTCTTTTTCCATGTCAATTATTTTATTTGAAAGTTTCTACACCATTTTGACTACACCATCTAATTCCTATGACTAGTAATATTTAGGATTAGTTAACAACAAAGTATTTTTGTTCCCAATGTGGAAATTGAACCCAAGAGATAAATCAATTACACTCACAAAATTGCTAATCAAACATGCAAAATTCACACAAAAGGAGACTGAAATTGGAGCATAAATTAATCCTATATTGAATAAGTGTACATTAGCCAACCATATAAAGTAATAGGATTCTTTAATATATAATTACATGAGATATTCCAAAGAACTTGGTTTCTATTCAAATTGGTCAAAAAGTAGGCTTACTAAAACAAGTCAAATCCCCCACAGGTGCAAAACGGGATTTCCAAATCCATGAAGATCCTCATGAATTAGCTAAATCAAGTGGGAAAGATAATATGTGGTGGAAAGACAAATCATTCAATCTTTTGTATGGAGAAAAGGAAGGAGGATAATGTGGTCAAAATAAAAGGTAAGCTCCCCTATACTAGCTTTTCCTTTATGCCTTACAACAGATGTAATGCAAGGAAGCTTTCAGAAAAAAATGATATGCACTTTAAGGAACCAAGAATAAAGAAGACATGCTAAATATGTTTCCAGGATGATTCCAAAGCACTCCATGACCTAGTTTAGCAAGTATTGAGTTCTAGGAACAAGTAGAAGTCAACTAGCATAGAGAGGAATCTAGGATTCTAGGAATAAGACAAAATTGATTTAATTAATGTCAAATATGGGTAACTATGGGTTTATTATTATAACACACTGCCTTAAGCCTGACTTTATGAGTAAATATCAGAAAATTATAGGGCCTAGAAACAAGGATTAGTCACCCTTTTACATACTGCATGTCCATACAACTAAGGAAAGAGGAAAAAACCCAATGGAAAAATCCTCCCTTAAACATGGACAAGAATTTTTTTTTTTGGAAATGTTGTCATCAATCATTCTTCACCACATGATCAATGATCCCCAACAGTGATTTGAGATTAATGAAGGTCTTCTCACAAAATACTTTGGTGAATATATCTGCTACTTGTTCTGAAGATGTGCAGTAGAGTAGAGCAATGGTACCATCATGCACAAGCTCCCTGATATAGTGCATATGGATCTCAATGTGCTTGGTTATTTGTCTTTGAACTGGATAAGCGGAGATTCAAATGGTGCTTTTATTGTCACAATATATGACTATTGAAAACTCTGATTCGAAACCACATTCTCCAAGTATCCCTTGCAACCATAAACATTGAGTAGCTGCATTTACAAATCCTATATACTCTGCCTCTATAGATGAGAGTTATATGGCACTCTGCTTCTTACTTGACCAGATGATTGGTCCTTATGCAAGCATGAACACATATCCCAAGGTATACTTTTTATCTATGTTGTCACTTTCCCAATCACTGTCAGTAAATCCAATTAGCTCTAAGTCATATTTTGCTTTGTAGAAAATCCCATGAGTCCTTGTTCCCTTAACAAAGTTTAGGATCCTCTTGGCTACTCTCCAATCGATCTCATGAGGCTGATACATGTATATTGAAGCCACACTATCTGCATAAGATAATTCATGTTGAGTATGTGTAATATAAATCAAACACCCAATCAACTTCCTATACAGTGTATTGTTTACCATAGGAGAAGAACCTGCTTCTTCAAGCTTAACTCATGAAAGGAATGGAGTCTTTCTTGTTTTGCAATATTTCATGCTGAACTTGATGAGAAAATATGAAGCATACTTTTACTGATGAAACTTGATTCCATTTTGGGATTGATCAATTTCAAGACCCAAGAATAAGCTCAACAATCCCAAATCTGTCATAGAAAAGGCATGATTCATTGCATCCTTCAAGGAGGCAATCTCTTTCTTTAAACTTCCTGTAATTAGAAGGTCATCTACATCGAGAAAAATAATCATTAAATAAACATGAATCAAATTAAAATATAAATTAGGATCAGACTTGCATAGAAGAAAACTCATTGACAGTAGAAATCCATCAATCTTGGCATAGCAAGCCCTGGGGGCTTGCTTGAGCCCATACAATGATTTCTTCAACCTGCACACTTACAATGATTTATTCAACCTGAAAACTAAATATGGATTAGATAAAAATCATTCTGGTTGATTCATGTAAATCTCTTCAGTTAGATATCCATTTAGAAAGGCACACTTTACATCCATGTGATGTACCTCCCACTATTTCGAAGCTACAATGGCTAGGGCAAGCCTTATGGAGTCCATCTTTGACACTGGTGAAAAGGTCTCATTGTAGTCAATACCTTGTACATGAGAGTATCCCTTGGCTACCAATATTTCCTTATATTTCAAAGGTGAACCATCCGCATAAAACTTAGTTTTGAAGACCCTCTTATACTTCACTAGCTTTCTCCCTGGGGGGAGATCAACTAGTTTCCATGTATTGTTCTTGTGGAGCGAGACGAATTATTATTTAATGGATGTTTTACATATTGGATCATGTGTTGCATATTAATATGTCTATGGATCAAAATCTATAATCAAATAAAACTTCTTAGCAAATAGAGGATCTTTCACACAAACGACACTGTCAAATTGAGATCTAGTCCTCTTGATGTCATTAGGATTTCCAGCTAGTTCCCCAATTGCATGAATGGTCCTTGATTCCCACTTTGGTATTATAGGGATGTTAGGATATGCAATTAATTCATCATTATCAGACATATCATAATCAACAAACTCATTAGTCTCTTCACTTACAATCAATGGCTGTGGTGGTGAAGAGGACTCTCCAACTTCAACTCCCGCTAAAGGCTCTTCTTCGAACTGAACACTTCTTTCAATGAAATATTTGTTTCTGCTCAAGTTTATCATAATTTACCCTTTTGAATATTCATAATACCCAACAAATAGGCACTCTTGGCTTTGGGGTTGCAAAACCTTCCTCTTTTCAGTTGGAATTCTAGCCCAAGCCTTTAAGCCAAAAATCCTGAAATAGGTCACATCTGGCTTGTGCCCACTCCAAGAGTCAAATGGAGTCATACCATCAAGCTGCTTATGTGGAACCCTATTCTGGATATAGGATGCACAATTTATATCTTCAGCCCAAAACTTTGGTGGAAAATGTTTAGCCTCCATCATACAAGTTGCCATCTCCTTCAGTGATATGTTCTTTCTCTCAGCAACATGATTTTGTTGTTGTGTCTACGGGATAGAATGCCACATCTGGATACTTGCATCTTTGCAATATTGGATGAACGTAGACTTGACATACTCACCACCATTGTCAGATATAAGGATCTTGAGTTTCCTCCCAGACTGGTTTTCAACCAAGGCTCTAAATACTTTGAAGAGGTCAAAAACTTAAGATTTATGCTTTAGGAAGTGAACCCAACAATACCTAGAAAATTCATCTATGAAGGTGAGTGAATATTTGGATTGAATCATGGAAATATGAGGGAATGGACCAGAAATTTCACTTTGGATCAACTCAAGAGGTGCAGAGGTTCTCTCATGACTATCTCTCTCATACTTGTGCTCTGGGTGTTTTTCTAGGATACAACCTTGACAGACTCCCTTAGAAAACTTGATCTTTGGTAACCCTATGACCATGTATTTTTCAATCAAATAAGAAAGATACTTGCAGTTAAGATGGCCAAATATTTCATATCAAATATTTCTTTCTTCATTAGCATGAGTAAGAAGAGCAGAGGGGTTTCAGTAGGGTAGAAAATGGGAAAACTTGTATACCTTCGAAGTGTGATAAAAAACACCTTTTGCTATGATTTTACCATTTGAAATATCAGTGATTTCAACTTAATTGGGGGAGAATATAAATTTATTTGGAGGCCTAGTGTGATTCATATGATACACTGACAAGAGATTAGAGGCAAGACCTGGAACATACAACACATTTTAGAAATTACCATGGTCAAGACCAATCCTGTCCTTTCCCATACTGTCAGTCAGAGAGTTATCTCACAAAACTATTGGAGGACCTTTCAACATGTCAAGAGAAGAGAAGATCTCTTTTGTCGAAACCATATGTTTGGAAGCTCCAGAATCAATGATGAAACTAGATGACCTTGAGGTGCTAGAAACCAAGGCATGTACTCTCTCCTTGTCTTCTGAATTTGATCCTCCTTCCCTCTTCTTTGATAAATCAAGAAGGGAGATGTTGTTCTTCTCCATGAGTTGGGTCAACATGTCTATCTTCTTTTTCATACAAGAGATCTCAGAATGATAGCCCTTACTGTAGTATGCACACTTTCTCCTTTATCCTTTGTTTTTCTTCTTCTGGGGGTTCTTCTTGGAGCTCGAGGACTCCTCTTGAGATTTTTCCTTGTCTCTCTTTTGCTTAGGTGGATTTTTAGCTTTTTTCTTTCTTTTTGAATCCACCTTCGAATCTACAATAGCCAAATCTTGGTCTTTGTAAGGTTTGATGGTTCCCATAATCACCAATTTATCTTGCTCCCGAGTGAGGGATTCCATGAAATCAACAAGATTAGGCATCTTCCAGGTTCGAGCTGTCAATTTAGTGGCATAGAAGGTCAAAACAAACACTGAATAGTCAGGACCAAGCTTTTAGAGAATGGTAAAACATAGTTGATCCTCCTTCTTTTCAATCCCACGTTGTTTTAACTGCAAAACAAGGGCCTTAAACTTGGTAAAATAGAGTTGCAATGATTCAAAGCTACTGGGATTCAAGGAGATCAATTCATTCTCAATTTGATGTCCTATCATCTCATATTTATTTACAAAAAAATCTTCAAGACAACTTTCAAAAAAAGTAGATATGCGCTTTAAGGAACCAGGAATAAAGCAGGCATGCTAAATATGTTTCCAGGATGATTCCAAAGTACTCCATGACCCAGTTTAGCAAGTATTGACTTCTAGGAACATGTAGAAATCAACTAGAATAGAGAGGGAATCTAGGATTCTAGGAATAAGACAAAAATGATTTAATTAATGTCAAATATGGGTAACTACAGGTTGATTATTATAATACCCCCAAAAAAAATCTTATGAATGTACAAGATATTGGTCTATACTCTCCATTTCGGCTTCTACCTTCTCAGCTTATTCATAAGTCTCCGTGAAGGTGGGATTAACTAATCTTTTGACAAACATGGCTAGGTCAGGACCAAGAGCTAAAATGTAATACTCAATTAGGGTTTTCTCAATAGGTTTTATTGCTGCATCAAAGTTATTCATGTACGCGGAAAACCTTTGAATGAAATTATGCACCCTTTCTTTCTTTTCTTTTCTTAAGGCAATCAACCCTTTCATTACAGCAGCATGGGTTCTCTGGATTCTGTATTTGTTTCTAAACTATCTATCAAAGGTGTTCCAATTTGGGATTGAGTTTTCCTACAGGGAAAAATACCATGAGGCTTCCTTTCCCTTGAGAGTATGAGGGAACAATATGTAGACTACGTCTTCATGCTCTACTTCTTGTAAGCCTTCTAAAGCTAGATAAAAACTTTGCAAATGATCATCCACAAGAATTTCTTCATTTGGTTCAAATTTGGGCAATGACTTGTCAAAATTCTGAGGCATGGCATGCAACATAGAGGTAAGGTTTAGAGGAGACCTATCCATCCAAGCAGGTGGTGGAGGAGGCTGATTTGCATTCACATTTTCCATGATTCTAAGTGGAGATCTAGGTGGAGACTAGACAGTGGTTCGAAAAGGTGAGCAGTGAGGGGAATATGGTCCCAAATTATCTAGAGGTTGCACAATTTCCTGCAATGTGGTTTGTACGATCTCCTCAAAATATTCCACTAACACTGAATCCTCACAGTAAGGACGATCCTTCTTACAAAACTCTCTTATAGGCAAAGAAGGAATAATGGGTAATCCTTCAATTTTCTTTGCATATTCCCTTGTAATTCTCCTTAAATCACCAACCACCTTGTTATCAACAGGTTAGAGATACTTTGTGACTTTTTATTCAGGACTGGGTCTCTCAGAGAAACTGGTTTCAGTACTACGACCGATGGAATGTTCTCGAGAAAACAAATTTCCTCGGCCAACCATGCATCAGTGGCCCTCCTTATTGCGCCAAAAATGTTGAGGCATGGAAAATCCCAAACAACAATAGTAAGGATTTTCCCCAATAATCATTCCTAATTCACTCATTATTGTTTGGTATGGGGAATCCGTTCGGTTTACAGTTCGGCTATCGTAGGTCAAGTAATGGTTAAAGCTTGTTTTACTGGTTGCGGCCTGGTCCACCGTTTAAGTGTATTTTATTTTATTTTATTTTATATATGATAAGAAAGTGCCTAATTAAGTGCAATCGATAGAGATAATGAAGATTTCACAATGTGATGCATAGGTTCTTACCTCTCGTCTTACCTCTTTCACTTCTAAATCATAAGCAAATAAAAACTAGGCTAAGATAACTAGTTTTGTCTAACTTATCCCTAGGGAGAAAGATTATAATTAATGATGAGTAATGTACTGTACAACATGCATAAATAATATTACAGATAGTTGTTCATAATTCAGAATACATGAATGCAAGTAGAAAAATAAACCAACAGATAGCTCATTGTTAGTTAACACATTCATTGCTCAATATACGGGGTAAGTTTCACAAAATTAATAGGAAATCATTAATAACATGGAAGTAATTCATAAGTCAGAATGATTTCACAGTTCATAGAAAAAGCTGAAATAGAAATAATCCGACATTCAACCAATGTACAGCATGCATTTGAGACTTCAAAACTCCTTCTCCAATAGAAAATATCACTTCTTTATTATAAAAGGAAGCAGTTCTTCTTACAATAACCTTCTAAAATATAGCATGGAAAATTCCTTTCTAACCTCTCCTTCACCTCTACTTATACAAAACAAATATGACTCCTGAGTTTCCCTCTAGCCTTTTGGGCTCCATCGACTCTTCCTTTACAAAAATTTGTCTTCTAGTGTATGCACTTAGAAAAAGGGATAAATACAAAATATTACATAAGCTTCAATTTATGAATAAGAAAAAACTAAGCAGGCCCAACTGGTGTCTTGAGAAAAACACCCCAAGATTGTGCTTGCTCACTGATGACCTAGAACTCTATAGGCTCCAATACATGAACTGCCACCTCATTCTTTGATAGCTAAGATTCAATTTCCCTCACCTTGGTAGTACTATGACTCAAAGCTTCCTCCAACTTGAGTTTGTGACCTGATTCCTGTATAATCCAAATCTTGATATCTTCTTCACTAACAACTTCGATCCTGGATATGTTTTCCTCTCCCTTTTGTAGGCTCTCTTGCAAATTCTTCATATGTTCTTCTTTTATTGGGAACACCTGATACGGGAATTATGTTAGAATCATGCACTGACTCTGAACCAAATGTATGCCTTTGTACAATTCGGCACACTTCTCAATAGTTTTCTCAATGGCGGTATTTAATCAAATTGTCATTCTACAAGAAAAATTCAGTATGGCTACTTCCATTTTAAGACCTCCTGCAGATTTTTGAGGCATGTTAGTTGGAAAGGTTGAATGGGTTTCTATCCAAGCTAACTTATTTTTTACAATCTTGACTACATTTGATAATCAACTATGAAATTGTGTTAAGCCGAGTTCTAACTCTTTCAGTGTATCATTAATTTTCTTAACTCTATACACTTCCCCTGCAAGGCTCAACAATAACTAGTTTATCTCCTTTTGCACCTTCGAATCTAGATTTCAAAATGGAGTGATCTCCATCTATTTCTCCTTTTCCATTTGCAGTTGTTCTCCAAGTAAAAGTTTGTGGGCTTCCAGCTCCTCTACTTTTTTTTTCCATATCCCCTTTCTATACTTCTTCCATGACCTGCTTCTCAAGGTTTTTCTTCTCTCCTTCAATGATGTTCACTGATAACACTAAAGCATCCTTGTCGAACAGTAAAGTTTGGAATTCTTCCTTGGACTCCTAAATCGTACTAAGCATGTATTCATACTTTCTCTTCAGAATTTGACCTTCATCTGTTTCGCTTTTTAGAGTTTCTTTCATTTGA
The DNA here is from genome assembly GCA_001517045.1 of Pseudotsuga menziesii. Classification (NCBI taxonomy): domain Eukaryota; kingdom Viridiplantae; phylum Streptophyta; class Pinopsida; order Pinales; family Pinaceae; genus Pseudotsuga; species Pseudotsuga menziesii. The sequence goes on along the minus strand of LPNX010914913.1, from coordinate 114,169 downwards.
GCAAATATTCTTCTTAGGTTGTTCCAAATCCTTCATTATTTTATCAACATTATATTCATTAGCTAGGGATGAGGCTACACCTACCCTTGCCATAAGTATCAGATCTTTGTCAGTCCCATGAAAAATTGTCTTCTTAGTCACCATAACTCCCTGATTTTCTCCAACGTGCACTTTCTTCTCTATTCTCCTGACAATTCTCTTTTTAGCTTTGTCATAAAATATGGTATTCAGATTGGCCACCTCTTCTTATTGGGATGGAATAAAAGGGATTAATTCAATCCCTAATGTCGGAATTGTATTTCCTTCTGCTATGTTGTTGGATGGGACAGAGGACTCTACCAGATCATCAAAAGACTGAGTTTTCTCCCGGTCTGCATAATATTGTTCCTCTTATTCCTTTTGTAGAAGCTCCTCCATTGCTTTCTCTGCATGTTCTTTTTCTTTACCAACTTCCTCTAGTATTAACCTCTCATTCTCTTCCTGTTTTTTCTAAGGTTCTTTTCTTCATTCATTTTCTCAATTTCTTCTTTTGCTGATCTTCTCTTACTTTCCTCTTTGGCTTTTCTATTTTCTTCTTCTTCTGCTGCCAACTGTTGTTCTGCTTCTTGGGATAATCTGAGTGCCTCCTCTTGTATTTTCTTGGCAGCCTCCTCTTCTTGCTTATTCTGCATCTCAATAGATTTTCCCTTTCCACTGACCGTAGTTATCTTTTGCTTAAATATCCTCCTCAAATCTTTCATATTGCATGCATTTTGGAAAATTTCTTCATCTTTATCCCAAAAATTTGCATAATTGAAACGCACCCCTACTACAGTACAACAATTAGAAACCTTATCCTCGGAGTCATTCCTATGGAAAATCATCTCACCAAAGTGAAAATATTCTAGATCTTTCAAAAATTATGCTGCACTCTTTACTTTGGATAACTTGTAACTCCCTATATAAAATGGGACTGGTGGATACACAGCCTTCTTCTGTTCGAATAGGAAGTTTCCAAATCCATCAATGTACATCTGCTTTACTACCTCCTTATGAATGACATAATCTATAGCATACTTTGGCAGAAGAGAAGGAGCCCTCAATCCACCAAACATCCTCAAATACAAGCCCTCCTCTGTCAGGTAATAATGCCCATCATCCTGTACAACCTTTAAAGCCTCTTCGGACATGCAATCACACTCAATAAGGAAAATCAATCTGTATAATGGCATTATGAATTCTTCACAAATACTTTTATAGTGATTGAAATATTTTTGTTCCCACAACAATTGATATGCAACAGAGTCAGGAGACTTAACCTTATCCCATTGACACTTTAGAGCTGGGAATAACCGTGTGCATAAGATACAGTCGATCAGAATTGAGCTCATATATAATTCTGATTTCTTTTACGAGACTCCCCCTTGTGTTGCACTTATGCATGGAGACAAATTGTTAGACACTATATTTTCCCAGTTGAAGATGGTGCCTTGAGTGGCCACAAAGAATATTACGGGTACCCAACTAGGTTTGAAACTCTTTCCATTTGATCTTCTAAAGATCTTGTTCAACATCAATGATATTAATCTGTAGGGAGTGGGAAGGCTCGTAGTTTCGTACTCCCTGGAAGGCCTTATACAAAAATTCTTTTCGGGAATAGTTGGGTGTTATTATGTTTAAATTAATCCACCTATTATTTAATTATCAACAGGGATTGGTAAGCTTAGAGTTGACACAAAATATATGCGAAGGTAGAGGGTGTCGTGTAAATATTTTAACAAACAAAAGATCGAAAGATCTTTCAAAATGAAAAACTGAGTCAAACTCCTAAAAATGAAATTATTAAAGTAATTAAACTGAGATAGAATGATAAACTAAACAATTGATAATAATATTTAAACTGAAATACAATCAACCATTAACTATTCAAATGGAAAACTAGGGTACAAGGAGAACTTAACTTATAAGCAACTAGAAAACTTAATAAACAAAACAACATAAAGAAAACTTAAAAAGAAGCAAGTAGAAAACTTAATAAAATAAATATATTTAGGTTCTATCCTACAAGTTCTTTCAACAATAACACAACATAAAAAATACAACCTAAAAACATACAGAGGAAAACACTAAATCTTACATAGAAACAAATAAATCAATTCAAAAGGAATAAACACAAAACAATACAACAATAAAACAAAATCAGAAACAAAACTTAAGAATAACTTAAACTTCGTTGAAAGTAAAAGAAGTAAGGAAAATGATAAAACTTTAATAAATAATTTAAAAGAACTAAACTTTAATTTTAAGGTTAAACAAAACTAGCATCTAAATATGATAGTCAAAACATAATTCAGACATTCACAAAACAAAACTAAAAACAATATTAAAACACATAAAAAAACACTAAAAACAAAACTAAGGGCTGAATGATAGAATGAACTATGGGTCTGAAAGGGGTGGCTAAATAACAAACTGTATAGGCTATCCGAAAGGCAGTATGCATAGTTAAAATAGTAAAAACTAACCTAAATGAACTAATCTTCAGCTGAAGCCATGCATATGTAATTCTAATGCGTTGAAACAGTAAATAAACCTATTTAAGAACAAATTAACCTTAAATTAATTCATGAACAAAAGGAATCATTGCATATTAAACTAATAAATAAACTGGAAATTAACTTGCATAAATTCAAAACAAGAAAGGAAATAATAGAATTGAATCTAATCTAAATTCATGAAAACAACTTATTCTATATTCTTTGAAAACAAAAACTGAAAGTAATGCTGGAAATGAAATAGCTGGAAACAAAATGACTGAAAGAAAATAACTGAAAGCAAGCTCCACACACATCTAACTAATTAAATTTAAAATAAAACTATGTTAATGTATTACAGAAAACAAATAGAATAGCATTTACTATAATCTAATGGAAGCAAACTAGAAATTAAACTAGACTAGATAAAACAGGAAATAAACTAAGCTAAACAAAGAAAATGAACCTCTAGTTGATGAGGGGCCCTCCTAGCAATCAAGGGTGATGCCTGGCTAACTTCTACTCAAATGCAATATTCAACAACAATGCATACAACTCTTTGTTAGATGGTGGAACATAAATACAATGTTCAAGAGTAAATCACAACAAGAGCTCTTCTCCTAACTCTGCTAACTGACTAATTTTCTAGATAAATTTAGCTCTCTCATAGAGGCTACTTTATATAATGATTTACAAAGATGAGAAAGTCGACCCTTTAGTGGTCAACTTCTCTCTAAATTTAGTCGACTATAATGGACATTTAATTAATCACAGGCCATCGCATAAGCATCTCCCTTCTTCAACGCGAGTCTGGTTCTTTTCACTGGACAACACATGCACAGGTTCCTTCTTCAACACAATAGGTCTTCAGATGTGGCGCACGATTCCTTCTTCAGCGCGACTATGGAATGGTTGAGAGTAAGGGAAATTTACATGGTGGGTCTTATATAATGCAGGTCATTTGATTCTTTAAACACACAAACTGGTTGTAGTTTGGAGTCAGGAAAAGGAGGCCACGAGTGATCCTTCTAGCCTGAAGAGATTCCATTCTTTGAACACGTGGGAAGTGAAGAGATTGGTGTTGGGAAAAATCAACGCACTAGTGATCCTTCTAGACTGATGATCATGCTATCGCCTGGGCGCATGGACAAGAAAATGGTTTGCATACTGTTCAAATCTTTTAATGCTTGAAATCGGTTATCAACAGGGTGCGATTTGGTTAATGAGCTTGAAGATGAGCTACGTCGTGAGCTGGATAGTGAGCTATATATGCTGGGCGTAGATCTAGGGTGAACAAAATGTCTATTTGCGGGCGCGCTTCATGACTGGAGTCTACAACAACACATTTCAACATATGGTAAACTGCCAGTGAATTTCACATAACAGGCTGAATGACATGTTGGACGCTGAGCTAGACATGCTGTGCGAAAAGCAGGATGAATGCGTTTTGCATATTAAATTGACCCAAAAATATTAAAAAACCTACAAACAATTATACAAACCAATTAATACATCAAATGTGTTTTAATAATGTTATTTTTAATTAATAAAACCATAAAAATGACAATAATAAAATAATTTTATATAAATCTTAAAAACACTCATACCTGAGGTTGAATAATGATCTGCATGACATAAAACATACAAAAGCTAATAAAATATGCATTTAAATGAGTAATTTATCTGCAAAAAATGGTAACAAATCTAGGATCAGCATTTCCCCAAACCGGAGAAATGCCAGGTCCCACTGAGCAAAAAGAAAGAAAAACAATTTAGGAAGAAGGTGAACTAGCAGCTGCCTTCAACTTGGCAAATGAATAAGGTAATTTAAACTTCACTATGTTAACCCATAACTTAAAAATAACACATCTTTCATGTCACACATTGTATAAAAATTAAAAATGACTTCATTGGGTTTTCAACAGTTTTCAAGTTCAAAATTATTTTATCATTTATAAGGTTTAAAATTAATTCAACCATGTCCAAAGTAAAACTTTGGGCAGGTTGAACATATAACATAAAAACATATAGATTTCATTTTAAATAACAAAAAGATTAATCATTTTTATGCATGATTCGGTAAGAGAATAGAATTATTAACAGTGAAATGGAAGTAAAAACTATTTTCCCAAAAACAAAATTTGGTTAGCAAATTTAATCATAAGTACTATAATATCACCATTTTTCTCAGATCACTATTTTATATTTCATTTGCCTTCATTTGATTCTTCATATGGTAAGACCATATTGAATTTTGCTATAAAATATGCTTCAAGCTATAACCAAATTCCACTGTTTATATTCCTAAAAATACTTAGCATTTGTTAGAGATAAATAGATTTGTCATAAAATAAAAATAATCTAATTTTTTATAAGTCAAATCCATCTTCCCCCAAACCAAAGAGATGGCATGTCCTCAAGCCATACAGAGAGAAAAAATGATTGTTCCAAAAAGTAGAAAGAATGCTAGCATGTTGTTAATTTGTTTTAAGGAAAACTAACTAGTAAATGGAAATGGTTCAGAAATGTATATTCATGAAAAATAAAACAGTGCTTAGAAAAGACCATGTAAATGAGAAAAATTAAAAAAATACCATAGGGAAAAACTAGCCATCCATTCCTCATTGTAAAGATATCCTGTCATCATAAAGTATTTAAAGTGTATCTTGGAGTGTGTGAGATTTACAGCGATGGGTCCCATTTCTAAGATAATGATATCTTAGGTATATGCGGAATGATATGGCTGTGGAAAAGTCAAATTAGAGCCATTCTCAAATGACATTATAAACAATTGGCCATGACATAATTTTTTGAATTTTTTTTCATATATTATCACTATTTTATGAACTATGTGTATAGTGGTGTATTAACCAAATATTTCCCCACTACTAATAGACCTATTCAGTACCCCGACGGGTTTATCTTGGTACCATACAAGCATAGCCCCACTACCAGCGAGCTTGTTCAGTACCCCAAGGGGTTTACTTGCATTTATTGAGCTTCATGTTGTAAGGTTTTTACTTAGCATTTACCCACTGCCAGCAGGCCTATTCAGTACCCCAGTGGGTTTTCCTTGTATAATGATATTAAATATATGGAAGCCGATTGGTATTAGAGCGTGTTAAATCCTGCTAAACACATAATTCAATTTTTTCAAAACAAAGTTATACATGTAATTTCATAATGGCCAGACTCATAAAACGTGTCAAAAGAGAATAACTGAAAGATGTTCTTTAACCTAACGGGACCTTCTTCTTTATAAAGTAAAGTAATGTTCCCCATAGATAAAAATTCCACTTACTTTCAAGTTATCACCAAAATACTCAAGAGAGAAGTTTTGATAACAAGTATAGGATGAACTACTAAATCATAGGTGAAAAATAAGGATGTGAAAAATATGATAATGAAAATGGGTCTTATCGAGCAACTATTTAAAAGAATAAATCATAAATATACATGTCTAAATCAAGATACCAAAAACTATATGAATCATAGAAAAACTGGTGAAGTATGATATACAAAGGATTGATATATAAAATGAAATTTTTTTATCAATATAAGTTGTAAATTTCGAAAGTACCCTAAAAAGATTAAAATACCTTATGAGTATTTAGCATACTTTCCTTTTCCAAGTAATATTCTGTTAGCTGCTCATAGAGATAATATATTTGTAATCAAACTTCAAAACCACTTATTAGAGGATTAAATTTATTCATAAAGACAAAAGAAAAAGAGTCATGTGTAAACAACCTATTAGAAACGACTCTTATTTATTCAAAGCAACAAGCTCATATTTACATATATATAAGTGATAATAACCCAAAATATTTTTCAACAATCAAGAGGAGGAGGAATATCTTCCCCTTCAACTAATTCCATTTCATTTTGCTACAAAACATTTTGTATGAAATCCTGTTTAGATGTCGGTTGGTGATAAAGCCTAAGTCTATGTCCATTTACTATAAAGGAAGTTTCTAAGCAATCAATTGTTTTAATGTTTACTGATCCATTGTCAGAAGCTGTAACTACTTCGTATGGACCCATCCATCGGGTAGTTAATTTCCCTTTAAAATTTTTAAACCATCAATCGAATAGTAGGTCCCAATCTCCAGTATTAAATTGCTTTTGCTTAATAAATTTATCATGCCATGTTTTTCGTTGATTCTGTATTAACATTGTTCTTTGAAGTGAATCTTGTCTAATTTCATCTAACTCATTAATCTGTAATGTTTGTTGTTTCTGTGCTTCATCCAAATTCATTCCTAATTGTGCTGCCATACAAAAGGTTTTAACTTGAAATTCAATAGGTAAAAGGACTTGTTTTCCATACACTAACTCATAGGGGGTATGTCCGATAGTGTTTCTCCATGTTATCCTATAGGCCCATAAAGCCTCAGAGAGTCTATCTGCCCAATCCTTATGATGTAAGTGAATGGTCTTAGTTAAAATAGCTTCTAATACTTTATTAGTTGATTCTACCTAACCATTAGTCGGAGGGTGATAAGGTGAGTATTTGCAATGTTGAATGCCATATTTCGTAGTAAGTTCTTTCATTAATTTAGAAGTAAACTAAGTACCTTGATCTATGACAATTTCTTTAGGTACACCAAACCGGGTGAATATTTCTTCATATATAAATTCTACCACCGATTTATGTGTGGCTCTAAATAAAGCTTTAGCTTCTACCCACTTGGTGACATAGCCCGTACAAACTAAGATATATTTCTTTTTACGAGACATGGAAGAAATTGGTCCTACAAAATCAAGAGCCCATTTCTCGAAAGGTTCAATCATAACTTGGGGTTGTAAAGGCATTTGATCAGATGACGTAGGCCTAACCATTCTTTGTAAACTATCTCATCCTTTAACATATCTAGAAGAATCCTTAAAAATGCTTGGCCAATAATAACCATAATGTAATACTTTGTATGTTGTCCTTTTATCAGAAAAATGTACTCCACATGGTCCATCATGGCATGCATGGAGGATGTCTATCATTTCATCCTCCTGCACACATCGTCAAATAATAATATCGGGACAAGTGCGGAAGAGATCATTATCAACCCAAGAATAATTAGAACTCTGAACTATAATATGACACTTCTCATGTGGAGAAAAATGGTTTGGTATTTTCCCAGTTGCTAAATAATTGGCAATATCTGTTAGATTTTTAACATTTAAGCTATATGATCTTAGGATCTTATCTGAGAGAATAACAAGCACAACAATCAAACAAAAGAGACAATGAACACAAATATTTTCCTCGAGGAAACCATAAAGGAGAAAACCATGCAACTTCCTCAGAGATAGAATCAACAACAAAAGTAAAACCCAAAGACAATAAGATAATCTCCTGACAGCAGTAGTCTCTCTCTCTCTTGTCCTAGCCTCTTCTTTCTCTCTCTCAGTTATGTGCTACAACTGAGTGTGAGTGAATGAATATGAATGTGTGATAAATAGAGAGGCTCCCTCTCTATTTATACTAATTCCTGACTTGACAATAACTCACTAGGTCTGACTTCTCTAGGAGAGTCTAATAACCCTAGGGCCCCACAATTACGGGGATTTTAACCCTTGATCAATAAAGAGGGTTATACTCTATGACTTTACATGACTTGTTTACATTATTGAATCTCCCAATTGGAACATCAGGGCATGACATGACTTAATTACATTACAGATACTTCTCGGAATAAACATCGGGGTACAATACATAAGATATACAAGTGAATACATTTCGAAGTTACAAATACATCAATAATATCTGCGACCTAAGGGGTTTGAACAGATACAACTAATAGATGTTCATCAGGAAAAGTGTCATCAACTAGTTTAGTACCATCTTCATGTTGAATACAAGAAAGGAAATCTTCTACGAGATTTTCTTTACCAGGTTGATCAATGATGGTAATGTTAAATTCTCACAATAAAAGCAGCCATGGGGTCACTCTACCATTGGTAATTGGTTTATTCATTAGAAATCTAATGGTGGATTGATCAGTATGCACAAAAACTTCATAACTTGTGATATAATGATGAAATTTATCAATAGAATAAACTACTATCAAAAATTCTTTTTTAGTAACAGTGTAATTTAATTCGGCAGGGGTCATATATTTTCTAATAAAATAGATGGCATAAGGTGCTTGTCCTTCTTTTTGGCCGAGGACTCCTCCTATGGCCATATCAGAGGCATCAGTAGATATGTGAAAAGGAAGGGACCAATGAGGACCCCTAAGTATTGGTGCCACCGATAGTTTATATTTTAGGATTTCAAAAGCATTTTGACAGGATTCTGTCCACTAGAATTCTGAGTCCTTTGTAAGTAAGTTAAACATTGGTGTAGCTATTTTAGTAAAATTTTCAATAAAGCGGTGGTAATAGCCTACATGACCAAGGAATATTCTTACCTCTTTTTGAGTTTTGGGAGAGGGAAGGCCAACAATTAATTCAATCTTTGCAGGGTCTACCTTAATTCTTTGGGAGGAAACATGATGTCCCAAAACTACACCTTTTGTCAATAACATTTTACATTTTTTGTGACTAAGAGATAAATTCATTTCTTGACATCGGATCAAGACCTTCTCGAGGTTGTCAAGGGATTCTTGAAAAGTATTACCATAGGCCGTAAATTCATCCATGTATAGCTCCACACAGTCATGTATAAGATCGAAAAAGATTCCTAAGACTTCTCATAGGAAAGTAGCAGGTGAATTACATAAGCCAAATGGAAATGATAAGCATATGTTCCCCAAGGGCATGTAAAAGTGGTTTTGTCTTGATCTTCAGGTTCTATTAAAATTTGGTTGTAACCACTATACCCATCGGGAAAGGAAAAATATTGTTTACCTAAAAGAGTATCTAATACTTGATTAATAAAAGGTAAAGGAAAGTAGTCTTTAAGTGTAGCTTTGTTTAACTCTCTAAAATCAACACAAATACGCCATTTCCCTGTAACTTTATTCTGAACTACTATTAAAGGAGACACCCATTTACTATCCGAAATAGGATAGATGAAACCAGTAGCAAGGAGTTTTTGTAATTCTTCTTTTACTATATCCTTTAGAGTAGGAGTCATCCTCCTCTGTGGATGCCTTACAGGTGACATGCTTGGATCCATATAAATATGGTGAATACAGGTATCGGGGTGTATACCCTTCATATCGGTGTATTACCATGCAAATGATCCAGCTTGTTTCTTAAGAACTTTAAGCAGTTGTTCTTGTTGGTTTTCATTTAATCCTGCGTTTATATGTAAAAATTTGTCAGGGCCAACCTGACAAGGTATGGTATATGGTCCTATATGCTCTTCAATTGTGAAGACACAAGGTGTTTGTGTAAACATTGAGAGAACCATATTCTCTTAAAAATCATCTCCAAGAATTTGATCAAATTGAGGAAAGGACTGAGGGAAATCTGTACAGGTTGTTGAAGAAACAAACTGGTTTAATACATTCTCAGTGGTTTGCTCCTGAAGTGCAAAGGAAAAATCACTAGGAAGGGAGAGAGCATGAAATTATAAATCCCCACAAGAACTATTTAACCACCATGAATTTTCAGCTATTGGTTGTGATGGGGGGTATAAAATAAGTCTTTGTGTAGACAACCAATTGGAAATAGTCATCTCTCCATCCCTAGACCCTATAAAAGAATTTGCAGTAGCTAACCATGGTATTCCCAAGATAATAGGATGTCCTTAGAAGGATCCTTTGATTCTATGACCATAAAGTTGACAAGGTATTCCCATGAAGCTACTAATACAACAATGTCATCCAGGACTCTAGTGGGTTTTACCGTAGTGTGGTCTGCTAGTTCTAGGATGGAAGGAGTAGGTCGAAGGAATTGTCCTAACTGTAAAAATTCTAAAACTACAGTGATCATCATGTTAATAACATATCCTAAATCAATTAATGTATTCTCTATGGCGGTGTTGTTTATAATTACAGTCACTACTGGGGCTCCTTGATTTGTATATTTTGCAATTCAAGACTGACCTGTCATGCATTCAGAAATATCTCCTATAACATGAATTGTAAGAGGGTCCTTTTGTTTATTTTAATACAAATATATTTTATCACCTTAATATATATTGGTATATCTTTAATAGCTTGTAATAGATGGATTTTAATACATATGTTCTTTAATTCATTCAAAATGTTATACACTGGATGAACTACAGGTCTTTTTATTATTAGTCTTTCTGGAAATGGAGGAATTATTTTCTCCTGAATAGTTTGTTATGGAGGATGGGTGTGTACTAGAACCTTTGGAATGTTCACATTTTCCAAAATATAATCATTCACGGGTTCACTTGAATCTTCTTCTTCTTTGTTTGGTTCCTGAATGATGACTGATGACTTGGGTTTATTATTCACAACTCTTCCCAATCGTAATTGAATTTCATGTACAGGTACAGTCGAGATAAGGTATGAGGGAAGAGTTTGCAACTCAATGATGTTAAGAGCTTGAGTTGGTTTATTATTAGGTTTAGGTATCGACTGTGTGGGTAATAATGTCAGTTGAGGAGTATTTGCATTCTGAAAGTGATAAGATTGTTGTGTGATAAAAGGAACTTGAGGTACAAATCCAGGCGACATTTGCTAGAAATTTGTTTGATTCTAAGGATAAGGATGATTAGGTGTAGGAACAGGTTGTGACTAAGGATGGTTGTCCTCTCCATCCTTGTGACCAATATTGATATTTTGGAAATTGAGGAGGAGGATATTGAAGTGGCCAATTTTGCCATCTTGAATTGTTCCATTGTTGAGGGGGGAATAATAGGGCGGAGGTTGTGGTGGAAATTTTGAATATGATGGTTGATCTCTAGGTTTCCAAGGAGGCCTCCTAGATGTTTCAGCAACATCCCCACTCTTATAGATGGCTTGCAACCTAGGAAAGGATGGGTAGTTATCTGTTGGATTCTCTTTTGTACATATGTGACATACGGAGATTTTGTTTAATGGTCATTCCCTTTGGGAATATTTAGTTCTACATCTTGGAAAAAACATACTCATTGCTGCTCGTTATTCATCCTACCTGTTCTTGGCTTGTAAAGAATCTAGTTGAGAACCCATTGCTCCTAAGATATTAGTCTTAAAATTCTCCAATAGGTTTCCTATCTCTACTCTTGTAATACCTCCTGAACTTGGAACATTTCCTCTTATATTTCTACTAAAAGGTTCTCGAAATTTTTTCGCAACTTACACATCTCACCGATCTGTGCAAAAGTTTTATGAGAAATATCACCATCTTCCATGAGATTAAGACTTTCTAACAAGTCCTCGAAGATCCCCTTAAGGAAATGTGTACGTATTGCATCTTCTTGGAGTTCATTATATTTAGACTTATGTAATCTATAAATGAACCTCTCAATATAGTCATCCAGGCTCTTGTCTTCAGGTTGTTGTATATTGAATATATCATGCCGAGATTCCTTAGGTTTGTAGGTATTCTTGATATTTCTGCAATAATGAGGTTTTCATATCATCCCAAGTCTTGATAGTGGATTCTCCTAATCCCATGAACCATCTTAAGGTGGAATCCTTGAGTGTAGTGGGAAAGAGTTTTGGTTTGTGAGCGTCTTGTAGATAATTGTAACTCCTACAAAGGATATCGAACTCGAATAGGAATGTGTTCGAGTCCTCATTTTTTTTTCCATAGAAAGTAGGTAAGGAGGAAGGAGGGATATTTTTCATAGTTACATCATGCATTGTATCTAAGATAGTAAACCCAAAGGTATCCTTAGTTCAATTTTCCCCTTCTCCTTCTTCATTCCTAACTTCATCATGATATTCGTTTTCTCCCCGTCTCTCCATATAAGGTGGATTATTAACGTAAATATACCTAGGAGGCTCCTTTCGATGTGATAATGGGGCATCCCAATTTTCTTTTTCGGGAGAGATATTCCTCTTATCAACCATGTTTTTATTGAAATCTAGAGGGATAGTAGGTTCTACTGTAGAAGTTTGAATTTGTGAAATAACTGGATCTACTGAGGTTCCAAAGAGAGATTTCACTTGATTAGGATCAACAAATTCAACAAAATTCAGATCTTCTACTAGTGAAAAAGTCGTGTTAATTGGATTTGAAACTAGTGGAGGGCTAGGGTTTTCTAATGGTAGATCCTCTTGAACTTCCTCAGGAACGAGGTCCTTAGGATCTTCTGCCAAGGTTCCTTGTCCTTCTATGGCTTCTCCAGTAAGATCTTCTAAGGGGTTTTCTTTAGGTTTAGGGTAGAACTACTTCCTATAGGCATCTTTCGATACCTTTCTGGTGAGTTAGTAGTTGGGGAATTACGTCCCCTATGGTAGTTAGTAAAGACTTCAATAAATTTTTTGGTATTCATAAATCTACCCTAAGGATATCTAATTCTACTCATGAAATAATTTTAAACTAAAGAAAACCTATGCTATTACTGTTGTTGGATTTGGGGGCACCTGTTATAACAGATGTGCAGGTTATTACCTCTCATCTTATCACTCCCATGCTGCCAACCTATGACTAAACTTCATAAAGAATTCTACTCTACCTTACAGAACAACTCCCTGGCAACGGTGCCAAAAGTGTTGGGTGTTATTATGTCTAAATTAATCCACCTATTCTTTAATTATCAACCGGGGTTGTAATATTAGAGTTGACAAAAAATATATGTGAAGGTAGAGGGTGTCATGTAAATATTTTAACAAACAAAAGATTGAAAGATCTTTCAAAATGAAAAACTGAGTCAAACTCCTAAAAATGCAATTATCAAAGTAATTAAACTGAGACAAAATGATAAACTAAACAATTGACAATAATCTTTAAACTGAAATACAATCAACAATTAACTATTCAAACAAAAAACTAGGGTACAAGGAGAATTTAACTTATAAGCAACTAGAAAACTTAATAAATAAAACAACATAAAGAAACTTAAAAATAAGCAAGTAGGAAACTTAATAAAAGAAATATCTTTAGGTTGTATCCTACAAGTTCTTTCAACAATATCACAACATAAAAATTACAACCTAAAAACATACTAAGGAAAACACTAAATCTTACATACAAACAAATAAATCAATTCAAAAGGAATAAACACAAAATAATACAACAATAAAACAAAATCAGAAACAAAACTTAAGAATAACTTAAACTTAGTTCAAAGTAAAATAAGTAAGGAAAATGATAAAACTTTAATAAATAATTTAAAACAACAAAACTTTAACTTTAAGGTTAAACAAAACTAGCATCTAAATACGATAGTCAAAACATAATCCAGACATTCACAAAACAAAACTAAAAACAATCTTAAAACACATTAAAAACACTAAAAACAAAACTAAGGGCTGAATGACAGATTGAACCATGGGTCTGAAAGGGGTGGCTGAATAACAGACTGAACAGGCTGTCCAAATGACATTCTGCATAGTTAAAATAATAAAAACTAACCTAAATGAACTAATCTTCACTTGAGGCCATGCAGATGTAATTCTAATGCATCAAAACAATAAATAAACCTATTTAACAACAAATTAACCTTAAACTAATTCATGGAAAAAAAGAATCATTGCATATTAAACTAATAAATAAACTGGAAATTAACTTGCATAAATTCAAAATGGGAAAGGAAATAACAGAATTGAATCTATTCTAAATTCATGAAAACAACTTATTCTATATTCTTTGAAAACAAATACTGAAAGTAATGCTGGAAATGAAATAGATGGAAAGAAAATGACTGAAAGCAAGGTATGTGCGCATCTAACTATTTAACTTGGAAATAAAACTAATTTAATGTATTACAGAAAACAAATATAATAGCATTTACTATAATCTAATGGAAGCAAACTAGAAATTAAACCAGACTGGCTAAAATAGGAAAGACACTAAGCTAAACAAAGAAAATGAACCTCTGGTTGATGAGGGGCCCTCTCAGCATTCAGGGCTGATGCCTAGCTAACTTCTACTCAAATGCAATCTTCAACAACAATGCATACAATACTTTATTCAGATGGTGGAACAGAAATACAATGTTCAAGAGTAAATCACAGCAAGAACTCTTCTCTTAACTCTGCTAACTGACTAATTTTCTAGCTAACTTCAGTTCTCTCACAGAGGCTGCTTTATATAATGATTTAGAGAGATGAGCAAGTTGACCCTTTAGTGGTCGACTTCTCTCTAAATTTATTCGACTATAATGGACATTTAATTAATCACAGGCTAGCGCATAAGCATCACCCTTCTTCAGCGTGAGCCTGGTTCTTTTCACTGGACAACATACGCAAAGGTTCCTTTTTCAACACAGCAGGTCTTCAGATGTGGCGCACGAATCCTTCTTCAGTGCAACTGTCGAATGGTGGTGAGCAAGGGCAGCGTACATGGTGGATCTTCTAGAACACATGTCGTTCTATTCTTTAAACATGCAGATTGGTGGTAGTTTAGGGTTAGTTAGAGGAGGCCACGAGCGATCCTTCTAGACTGAAGACACTCCATCCTTTGAATGCGTTGGAAGTGAATAGATTGGTGTTGGGTGAAATCAATGCACTAGTGATCCTTCTAGACTGATGATCATGCTATCACCTGGCGCGTGGACAACAAAATGGTTTGTAGACTATTCCAACATTTTAATGCTTGAAATTGCTTATCAACAGCATGCAATCTGGTTAACAAGCTGGAAGGTGAGTTGCGTCATGAGTTGGACAGTGAGATGGATACATTGGGCATAGATCTAGGGTGAATGAAATGTCTGTTTGCTGGTGCGCTTAAGGAAAGGAGTCTACAGTAACACATTTCAACATCTAGAAAACCACCAGCAAGTTTCACGCAACGGCCTGAATGATGAGCTAGATGCTGAGCTCGACATGCTTTGCAAAAAGCAAGCTGAATGCATTTTGTGTATTAACATGTCCCAAAAAGATTATAAAACCTGCAAAAAATTATACAAACTAATTAATACATCAAATGCATTTTAATAATGTTATTTTTAATCAATAAAACCATAAAAATGATAATAATAAAATAATTTTATATAAACCTTAAAAACACTCATACCTGAGGTTGAATAATGATCTGTGTGACATAAAACATACAAAAGATAATAAAATATGTGTTTAAATGAGTAATTTATCTTCCAAGAATGGTAACAAATATAGGATCAATAGGAATCATCATCCTTTTGACATTGTCCAAAACATCTAGATTAAAGTCTTTCAACCATCCTTCAGTTAAATATGTCTAGGGAGTTGGTAGCTTGTAGGCCATGGCTACATAAGCTGGGCTATAAGCAGCATATCCTTGCCCTTCAATATTAGCCAAAATCATCTTTGTTACATCATCCCTCGGGAGGATCCATCCTATTAACTCTGAACATGGAATAATCTCTGGACACGTGGCAACCTTCATGATTGTTGATCTTTCTATATTGGCATATATGGGAAGATCTTCCTATCCGGCATCTATGATGCTTTGATTGGTGATCATTTGGTGTATTTTCCCCCATTTGTATTCAGTTTCAACACCCGTGACTACTTTGGTATATTCATATATAACCTCAACTCGGGTTATGATCGCTATCTTTGGTTCTTTGTTTGTTGCTTGCACCTTCTTCTTCTATTTTCGAGGCATGTTGCTATATGGATGACGAGCCTATGTTGATCATACAACAACATTTTAGATTCAATTTATTCACACATATGACTGCAATTTTACAAACTATAAATTAAAACCAGAACCAATTTTAATCAGAAATTCCTTTACTGAATCATCATGATGCATAGTGATTAAAATTCTATGTCTATCCTAAACGTTCTTTCATGAATAAAACACACAACATGCTAGAAGATTTCTAGGGGCGAAAATGAAAAAAGGGTTACAGGCATCGACTCTACTTTACCAAATATTAGGACCTCACCATGGTAAGACATTCCTGAGCAAGTCGACAAGAACGGAGCTGCTATGAGATGCTATGGGCGTAAAAACCTCATGAGAAACCATGGTTGTAACCCTAAACATAAATCCTTTTACAAAATTCTGCAAACTCCTCTTTCGATTGGCCAATAACCACAATATTTCCATCCTTGCATTAATGAAATGAGAGAGTAGTGTAGATGATGAAATTCTCATCTTCCCACTTCCATCCTTCTACCAATGACTGTTAGAAAAAACCCCCATGGTAGGAGTTGGGAAACAATGGCTGGGTAGGTAAAAGAAACAACATCCATGACTAATCCACAAAGCAACGTCTCACAATAAAATGGCCACAATGTTCAAATATCCTCCGTTGGAAAGAAAACATACATAACCCTACCAAGCCTTGCTAAAAAAATGCGAAGTAACGGGATAAGTGATAAGATCCTACCTAGAATGCCAAAATGACCTAGACAAGCACGATCCCTGCTAGCTAACAACTCGCTCAGACACTGACAACTCCACAGATCCAAATGGATAACAATAATGTGTGGAAATGACCGTGGAAAAATCCTCATATGATATTTTAAAGGCTTGACGCGGGCGAACATAATAAAAAACCTCGGGCAGGATACTTCGTAAGCACCCAAAATGTACCAAAATAGATCCTGCTAGTGGACGTGAATATCTTGAGTGGCTAGAAACTAAGACGCTGAGAAGGATAAAACACTTAACAATCAATCGGTAAGCCAAATGACTAATATCACACCAGCATCGAATCCAAATTCGAGATGACATCGAATATGCTTTGGACTCTGCATCTGCAACATCGGCCAGAAAAATCACTAAACTCTCGGAAGGCTTCGGAAGAAGCAGCCAACATGGCAGATGGAAACATAACAAAGCTTTCATGGAAATTGGAACAAGATAGGACACGGGTGACCTGATGCGTCAGAAAGGATGTGGACTAGGCACCTGAGGCCTTCGGTAATTGTTTTCTAATATGATAGACTAGGGAACATCCGATACGTCGGAGGGACTCTTTAGAAGCTCTCGACAAAGAGAGTCATCTGGATAGATCACCACACTTTCGATATGTCAGAAGGACTCTCAAGAGTGCATCCGATACATAAGGAAGACAAATTATTTTTGCCAAATTTTAATTCATGAAACAAATATTTGTGAGATAAAGATAGACTTTCCAAGCCTTCTAAAAAAACTAAAAGAATAGGGAGCCCTAAAAATCCAAATTTTTCTTGAGATGATAGTTGCAGCTGCAACACAACCATAGGGGCCCATGTTTCTCACAAAAGATGTAGGATGTGTATGCTAAAAATTCCATGGTGTAAGAAAAAAGTATACCCTCCAAGGTGCATAAATTCAACAAATATTTACCCATTCTTTCCATAGATGAACATATCCTCCAACTATCAGATCCATATGGGGATTTTATTGCTTTCCCATGTGCACAATCCCAATGGCTCAACTCTCTACCACTATTCATGCAATCACCACCATGAGTGGAGGAATCAAAGGAATTACATCGATGCATTTTCTAAGGATGAGAAGGGGGTGTTTCTCTCAACAAATCCCCATGGATGAGTGTGGGAGCCTCTTTCTCCTTACTTGTCATGAAAAGGAAGAATCCCCTCACCCAATTGTCATTTTCATGTGTAGTTGTAGTAAAAGGTGTAGAGGATGGAGAGTCATGAACCAATTTGAAACATGGGTAATACTCATCCACCAAGAAATTAGGTGAATCCTTGAATCCTTTTACTTATTCATAGTTTGTAACATCCTGTTCCTCCCCCAATAATATACACTTTTCACCAAGAGGCATATCCAAATCTATCTGAAAAAGTGCAAGTGATTGGTCTCTATTTTGGTTTCTTTCAAGTCCTTCAGGCACATAAAAATCACCATGCACCTCTTGTGAATATGTACTAGAGGTATATTATGGCTGAAAATATATATCTTTGTGGATTCCCACATGTCAGGATAATCCCAGTCACAACAAAAATTTATAGCAGAAAAAAAACTCTTTAACTCCTGTTGTCCACCGAATGCACACCGATAGTAGAAATCTAATGAAAGTTGTCTCCTCACTTGAGAAAGTGGGAGAGGTGTGGCCTTGGGGGAAAGCACAGAGCCAGGTACTATCACCTACTCCTAGCTCCTCCATTTAGGCTAACTCCTAATGAAGCCAAGGGGGTTCGTCCCTAACAAAGAGTTTTCTATGGCTCAATGTGTTTAAGTGTTTTTTTGATGTTATGATGCGAATGGGTGTTTTTTAGGATTTTTTGAATGATTACAACTTTATAATAAAATGAGAAATCCACGTTGCAATTATAAAAGACAATATTTCAGATGAACAATACTAAGATGACTTGGAAATTAAAGGCATCCACAGATAGATAATGATTTAAGCAAACATTAGGGACAAATGATCTAGATCAAGGCGATGCATGGAAGTTTAAGACCAGTCCCAATATGGAGTCAAAATGTGCTTGTGAATGCTGGAATACAAGTCTCAATAGTAGTGTTTGTGAGATCATTTTGCAATTGTTCTTGGTTTATTTTATTGTAAATTTTAAAGATGATCTTGCTTAAGGTGTCTAGGAAACCTAACTAAAAATACTTTCAGTGGTTCCATTCAAAGACATGATGGACCTGTCTAGAATCACAAGCTAGGTGTTCAGAGAATTTAACAAGCGAGTGTCTAGATTGGGTTTCCCAGCGCCCACACTTGGAATTTTCACACTACCTGAGTATTTATCGAGATAAAGCCGGTGCATTGGTTATGGGGTGAAAGTTTTATTATGTTATCACTTGCAAGATTGACAAATCCAATCACCATTCTGAGTACGAGTCCAACTTTTCAGGGTCAGCAAAGCATACTAGGTGAGGGATAGCAACGAAGTAAATTTTAAGTGGGGAAATGTGAGTTGGAAAGATTTTATTATTATGAGCACACAGTTCAACTCTCTCACATAGAGTGCTCTTGACTTTGTCTTATGACAGAAGTTCAAGAGACTTTAATTAATCTATATGCTTGATGCAAGGATAATGCGGTGGGAATGCTCTCTGATAGAGAGTGCTCTTGAATTGGGTTATTGCAAGTTCAAGAGACTTTGGTTCTTTTTATAAGACAATCAGCTTGTAAATTGAAACCACATGATAGCTCAAAAAATTGTAAAGAAGAGATTGATCTCAAGCTTGTTCTTCAACCCTAACGATCCCTGCAAAACCCTTACAAACAATATCAAATCCGAACAAAATACTCATAAACTAGATTGTTAGCCCTTCTAGAGTATATAATGAAGAATTATTTAATGATTGAAAAGCAAGGTGAGAGAATATCACCAAAGACAATGTGGATCCACAACTCCAATAACTCGTGTACAGACCTCCAAAGTCACAACTTTATTCCAACTTCAAACAAATATTACAATAATTTTGGCAGAGTGTTCATGACCAAAATCTCCATGAAGAAGAGAGTGCAAAGCACCTCTCTTTATACAAAAACCAGCAACCTAAAAACTAATAGACTCAGAATGCAAGGAGACCCAATAGCATGAAATCAAATTCCAATCAAATCCCTATTAACTCAGCGTCGAGTGCACATTGCTTCTTGGAAACCTCACCCACGAATGAGAACTCTCCACATAAGGTTGACGTGAGCACATAGTGAGGGTGCAATCCTTCATAGAAGATGAATCTCATGGCTGATTGATTTCTTAACATTTAGTTTATGGTTGTCACTAGTGGGGAGGTGGCATCCACCTCCACGCAAGTGTGACTCGTTCAAGAAATGACGCCAACCACCTCTACGCCAGCTACCATAACTTGGACCAAGGTTTAAACCGATAACATATGATTATATAACGTGGAGGGGGTCCACACTATACCATTTTATAGCCTACAATATATTAGCATGACTTTACAATGGTGCTAACGCGAGTCTCAAATGTTGTTGACGTCATAAGTGAAACCTCCAATCAATCGCTTGCATGATGTATTGGGTACATATGACATGGCATGGTATGGTGTATAAGACCATGGTTTATAATTCTTTAATTTCAAATGGAGGGGGGTCCACTATAATACTACTCACCACTACATGCTAGCGCTGATCCATCCCTTCACGTCATACTTTTTTATGGAATAATTCAAACTTTGATTTTAAACCGAAGTCTAATGCTTGCCATGTCACCTCTCTTCTTAGTGAATTCATTTAACCATGGGACCCATGCCAAGTCACTTTATCATTATTAAAATAATGATTTTTGACATTTTAACTATTTTGACCAAGGTGCATTATGTCCACTTTTAGGATTAAAATGTTATTATGGTGCTCAATTAGCCGAATACTACCTTACAGGGTGCTTCTACCGGCCGAATGATGGTGAAAGTGGCCCTTGCGATAAAAATGTTGCTCCAAGATTGAAAACGAGCCCAACCATGCTGAAAATGGACTCTGAATCACTCGTTTATTAAATTTTGAATTTTTCCATTTAAACCATTAAAAAATGGCTTAAAAAAACAGAAAAAAATTATTTTTCTCGGAATCCAATGAAACTCTAGGGGGACCTAGTACATGTTCATACGACTCAATCAAAATTCCTAACATGACAAAAAACACTGACACGAAGGCTCTAGTAACCTCTCAAGGTCAAAACATCAAGACAACTACCCCAGCTTTGGAGGAGTGAGTGAAAAACTCAGAAATTATTGGTCGTATGTTTAACAGCCAATAATAAACAAGGGAAAAAACACTCTGGGTTAGTTGGCTTGATGCCTAATTCTAGAAATCCGAGCCTTTTATAAAAATTTAAATGCTAGGACATTTTTTACATTTTCCCCAAGGGGGTATGAACATGTATTTTACAAAAAATAAAAATTTTAGCCAAAAAACTGGCTAACTCTGGAACACACTGAACTTTTGAACTCTAGAGATGAGCATTCATCATGCTTAATAACTGAAGGCTCAATAGGAAGTTCAACTATTGCACAAAATAGTTGGTAACACCTCCCACAATCTTTATTCCAAAAATGTCTCTATCCACCCAATCAATGCAAGGATAAGAAATTTGGTTTTATGATTTGAATGGGATGTAATCAGCCACATATTTTAAGGTGAAAGTTCCTTTCAACATAGGAATATCATGGGGTCCTTATTCCATAGCATTCCTTGAGAGATATTATTTACATTCACAATCTAGGTTTGTGCATCCTTGGGCCTCAATTTCCACTATGTACTCACTTATCCAATATTTGAATTGATAAGTATATGTGCTTGCAGATCTGAATGGTATATCCTCCTGAGGGTACTTTTTCAATGAGACAAGTGTATGAACAATATATTCTATGGTATATTCCTTCTATGATACTTGCAGATATGAACTTTTCTCATGCCCATCCTCCATTATGCCCAAAATATTTCCTTCCAGGCAACATGAAAGGTGTGACACCTTCAACTCCTTTCAAAGGTGATATATCTGCAACTTTGACTCTTGAAGGGATCATTTTTTCTCTTCAATGAGTTATTGGTGATATCTAACTCATGAGTGAGCCTATCAGATTCTTCTTCCTCCTTCTTGAGTGCACTATGGTAAATCTCAACCATTATGAGGAGATTATCTCTCGTAGATAGTAGGTTCACATACCTCTCCTTCATATTGGCCATGCCTTCTTTCAGTGCTATGCACTTCTCCAGAAAGGCTTCTCCTTCCATCTCTCCACCAGAATCTTTCCAACAACATCTTGCCACTAAGTCATTGATGTCAGCAAGGTTGTTCATGGATGCCATAAACCTTTCTTTGAACTTCTTAAGTGGTCCACTCAGATGATGTGGATAAAAAAGAAGATCCTCCACCAAGGTTTATTCCTCTAACAACTGACATATAATACTACTTTTCTTGTGGTATGGATCCACAACAGAAAACTCATTCTCATCATACAAGTCATCCTTTGAATTTTCTGCAAAATCACTTCCATAGTGTGAAGTGGAGGGTATCTCTGAAGGCTGGAATGACATGTGATCTATAAAAAAATCAGAAAGTATCTCATGCCTTGGCATTTCATCTTCATCATGCTGCAAGAGATTCCAAAATTCTGAATTGTGTCCATCCCTTTGCATCAAATTTTTCTCATTTAAATTTCCTAGTTCACATCCAGCTAGTGGGGGCTTGTCTTCCACTTCCTTAGGGAGTTCAGTTGATGAATTCATATATTATATTTGTTGTTATTTTGGATCTGATACATAATATCCCTTATCACTATTGACAACATCACCTTGCTTTGCACCGATTTTTTGTTCACCAACAGAGAGACTCAGAGTAAATTCATCTCTCTAACAATTGTCCTTCATCTTGCAGTCCTCCAATGCAAGTGAAGAATTTTTATCCTCCCAAGGATCAGGTGTTTGTAGGAGAACATGGATGCTGAAAAAATCATAACCTTCATCAACATGTTCTTCACTTTATTTTCTCCCTGTACAGATACTTTGGTGGCCTTCTCCTCCACCAAATTTTCCTATTCACACCTAAGCGGTGTGGACTTGTTTTCTTCTTCATTATGTGGCTCAAGAGGTGACTGTAAATATTATTTTTGTACTTCTTTTGGATCTGATCCAAAATATATCTCTCCACCACCATATGAACCCACATCCTTAGCAGTGGTTCGAAAATCACTCACAAGAAAAATGGAAGTGCATTCATCTTCATTCTCTTCTTCGAGTAATGGGAAACAAACATTGATCTTCTGGAGTGTGATGCAGAAGATGAAGTCATTGAAGAGTAACTGTTCTAGTTACTAATTGTGAAAAATTCCTATGATGTATAGATGTATCACCTTGATGATGTTGTAGATACTCTCTCTCGTTACTCCTATTGTCTATGATGATGTTGTCAGTAGAATAACCTTCTCGTTAAGGGCGAGTGTTGAATATTGTAACTTCAAAGGATATCCTAAATGTATTTTACTGATGTAACCCAAGGGAGATGTTATTATTACTTCGTCGGGGTGTTACTATTGTAATTGGCCATCATAGAGTCATGAGGTAAATCCTCCATTATGAGTCGGATTAATAATACCCTAATGAATATAATATAATATTGTATTGAGTCTTCCTAAGTGAAGTTGACCCACTTAGTTAAGTGGGGCTGACTTGTTAGGTTAAAGGCCAAGTGAAAAAAAGAGTATAAATAGAGGATATGTGTTCCTCATTTAAACACACACTCACTTTTGTATAGCACATAGGGGAGAGAGAGAGAGAGAGAGAGAGAGAGAGAGAGAGATCGAGATCATTTGGAGGGAGGCACACCTATTTGGGGTCTTTTCTTGTACTTTTTATACATCTTATACAGAGGAATTTTTGTTGGGTTTTCTTCCCCATGAGGGTTTCCCAGGATAAATATTTGTGTTCTTTTTTGTGGTTGTGCTTGTCTATCTTTAATTTATCCTTTTACTTATGGCTATGTTTTTATGGTGCTAAATGTTATAAGTTCTGATTTAACCATTAAAACTTAACATGAAGACCAACTTATCAAAAATATGAACTACAACATAGAATAAGCCCTAAGAGATGGTAGACTTTGACAATGCAACTAGTACATCAACTAACTATATACACTACTGTGACACAACATACTTCAAATTTCCCAAAATAACTTCAACAAAACTAAAAAGAACCCCATTTTCTTTAATTTTTTCTTGTATATACAAACTTAGGCTAAGAGAGTATGCCTATCCTTATAAGTTTTTAGCCTAGTCCCATCCACTAACCCTTATAAGGGATTCCCATCTAACTTTTCCAAT
Source organism: Pseudotsuga menziesii (assembly GCA_001517045.1). Lineage (NCBI taxonomy): Eukaryota > Viridiplantae > Streptophyta > Pinopsida > Pinales > Pinaceae > Pseudotsuga > Pseudotsuga menziesii. The sequence goes on along the minus strand of LPNX010914913.1, from coordinate 89,954 downwards.
TGAAATGCACCCCCTTTAGTAATAAAAAATGATAAGATATGGACCTAGCCAGTGTGTTCGAAGCTTACCAGCCTTGCTTCAAAAAAATTCTTATATAGGAGGACTAGATCCCCATGCTTGAATTACTCTTCTTAATTTGTTGATCATGCCAAACCTTCTATCATTATTTTCCAACTTGATGATGAAATCCTGCAATGAAGTGATATTCCTCTAACTATAATAATTGTGACATCCACTCCTCAACAATACCAGTATCACTCATATCGATGAATGCATCTATCCATAGAATAGGAAAAATATAATTCATAGGAATGACAACCTCTTGTCCATACACTAACCTAAATGGGATATGCCCTATCAGTTTCTTACAGGTTGTTCAATAATCCCATAGTACTGCAAGGATTTTTAAATCCTGATCACCGCGGTTCACATTACAAATTTTGTTAATGCATTCTCGAAGATTTGGTTAAAGGATTTGATAGTACCATTCTCCTATAGATGGTAAGGTTTACTATTTCTATGGTGTATCTAAAATTATTTAGTCAAACATTCGATGGTTATATAGACAAAATGTTTACCTTGGTCACTTAGCAAAATTTCGGGACATCCAAACCTTGTAACCATGGTTTCAAAACTTCTTTTTGCAGTGGTTGCATTTGTACAATCCTTCACAAGGGTAAATTTAGCTCACCGGGTTAAATAATTGGTCACAATTATTATATATGGATATCCAATTCTATTACTTGGTGGGTTAATGGGTCCCACAAAGTCCACCGCCCAATTATGAAATTCCTGTAATGTTACCTATGGAACTAAAGGAATTTCATCTCATCTAGACAGTTTTCCTATTCTTTGGAAAACATCATAGTTATTACAATATTCAAATGCATCCAAATGCAATGTAGACCACAAACTAGCTCATATTATCTTCCTTGAAGTTTCTTTCCCTGCATAGTGGCCTCTTGCCACTCCATCATGAGCTTGAGCTAAGGTGGTGAAGTACAACATTCAACTTATCTGGATTAACAACAATCTCAAAGTCAAACTCTTGGAAGAGAAGGATCCAACGAAAGATCTCCCACCACCCCTCCCAACACTGGCTTATTGACTAGATACCTAAATACAAAGTGATCTGTGAACATCTTAAAATGGCCACCCAATAAATAATGTCAAAACTTATGTATGGCATGGACCATTACCAAAAAATTTGTTTCAGTTGTTGTATAGTTATTTTTAGCAGTCACCAACATCCTATTGGAAAATGAAATTAGATGGTCAATAGATCCCTCACCCGATTGTCTGTTCCAAGAGAAATAGAAGATGCATCGACATGAAAATGAAATTCTTTACACCAATATGGAAAGACTATAATGGGAGATGAAACCATGTTTTCCTTGAGTGTGTCAAGGATATTCTGGCATTCTTCATTCCACTGGAACTTTACATCCTTCTTCAATAACTTTTTTGTTGGGGTTGTGATTTCTGCATACTCTCATATAAAATTGTGATAATAGATAGTATGCCCCAATGTAGCCCTCAACTGCTTGAACATCATGGGTGGGGGAAAGTTTAAAATAATGGCGATCTTCACTAGATCCATCAATATTCCTTTGTAAACAACATGGTACAACAAGATTCCAAATGGAACACAAACTATGCACTTTTTCAAATTTAAGGAAATTTGAAATTGTCTACAATGATCTAACATCATTCGAAGACTCAATATGATATTTAACTAGTACATATACCATCTAGTCATCAAAGTAAATTTCTAGTAAGTTATGAATAAATTCTTTAAACACAGCAACCACTATCCTAGAAAATATAGCAGGAACGTTTTTAAGGACAAAAGGAATTTCCATGCATTGAAAACAACCCCACTTTGTCGCAAAGGTGGTATTATGTCGATCTTGTTTCATGATCCAGAACTAATCGTATCCAAAAAAATCCATTAGTGAAGGATTAAACCTTTTGTCCTCCAATTCTCTCCAACACTTCATCCATAAACGATGTAGGGAAGGGATCATGCAAACAAGCATCATTTTATTTTCACAGGTCAATGCAAATAGACACTTCCCTAGTTTCCTTATCTTGAACAACCATAGGGATAATCCAGTCTAATTCTATGACAAGTTCAATAATTCGTGCATCCAACATCCAGCCAAGGTCTACTTTCACCTTTTCTTTATATCCTAGGTTCAATCAATGCGGTCTCTTCTTCACTGTCTTAGCATCTAGTTTTAAGGGAATCTTAATCTCACCCAGGTCACCAACAATTCACTTCATCTCAGAGAATTTCATCAAGAATAGGTATTGAAACTAGTGGAACAATTTGGTAATTTTACTGATATTCTCATCATCCCAATAATCGCTAATATTTTCAAACTTTGGGTTTTCAGGGGAACCAATAATTACCTTCTTAATCTTTAGTGGCTTTGATAATTTTCCAGATAGTATACTAGGACCCTCCAATGCCCATCTACCTTCAAATTCAGGGATATGAACATCTCGTGGAACTTCATCCCCAGGTTCTCCCAATATATTATAACATTCCATTAAATTTTTGACTATCGCGGTCCACTTCATATACTTGACACATGTATATAAATTTATTCAAAAATATTGGTGTTAATTACTTGCAAAGTTGCTTCAATCGAGGGAATATCAGTAGCATAGCTAAATGCGTGCTTGAAACTATTAGCTAGATCATACCAGTCAGCAGTACCTCCTCACAATTCTGGTGATGTATACCAATTTCTTGGTATCACATCCAGCATATGTATAAACATATGGACCCACTCTTGTTGCAGAATAACCTTCCATTTCATAGTACATGCATTTATAGTCTCAAGGGAATGTCAACCATCTGTACTGTTATCCTCTATAAGGAACTCTATTGTCAAATTTGATCTCTAATAATATTCAACATTATGACCAAACTAAGACATACTATTTATTCATAGCCCACCACCTCGCTAGTGTAGCCTTCAAAGCCACATTTAGAGCTAACAGCCGCTATTGTTCTGGCTCCTTGACTTCAAATTCAACAGGAAATGCAACCAAGTTAGGTAATGCTTCATAGGTATGTAAATCACATACTTTGGTTCCAACCCATTGCAAATACTTTGTGATTCGAGCACACCTTCACATGGAAGCTTCACATAGTTAATTTTTCCATTTTTTTAGCTCTTCTCCTGACTCCAAACAAACATGAGGTGACATTCCACCAACTTATCTTATCATTGGATATTGGATTAATATATTAATATAGTTGGGATGAGATATTGTATATATTATCTAGATCAGCCTTATGATACTCTTCCCATACAGGTTCTATGTATCACTGTCCTTCCAACAAATCTATTGGTGCAGCCACTCTCATTTCTAAATCTTCAAATGAAAGAATCCACTCCTTGAAGTTGATGAGGTTTTATTCTCAATGGACCAATCAATACCAATGAGCACTAGGAATGATTTTTTTATCATTGACAATCTCTATTACCTCGAAATATGCATACGTTTAGATCCCTTCAACTTCAATATGGACTCTTGGTAGTTGACTGATGGGATGAACCTTCAATTAATTTTCCAACCTCATTTGAACTGGGGAACACACTAGTTTGGGATCCCCACACTTTCCCAAGTATGCTTTTCTAGGATGTTGACATATGATCCTAGATACAATATGATAAAATCCATATCGTAGTGTACAATTTGAGAATTCATGCGAAGCTCTCGGCTAGTCTTTCTTCATTTTTGAATATGGTTGACAACCCTTTCCATCCGGATATGATCTTCAGGCTCTTATAACAAGATAAATATCTCTGCAAATGCATTTTCATCTTTAACTAAATCCAAGAACCTCCTTAAAAAAAAATTCAAGGTACTTTCCTCTCCCGTTGAATTCTCTATAATTGACCAATCAAAGCGGGGAGAAATGTTGTAGACATTCCCCTCATCAAACACTAGGGGATAAGTTAACATTGAATATCCATTGATTCTTCCCATGCACTCATTTTGGGATTCGAAAGAGATTCCCCTCTCTTTATGAACATCAAAAGGTACCCATCGTTGTTCTAATATTTTGACTCTCAAATATGGTACATGACTTCATCTATCTTCTCCTATCGCATATCCCCCTTGGTTCACAACATCAACAGTCGATAGCTTATCCCTTGGTTGAACTGTCATATTTTGTACGTTATGAAGCTGATTTTGATTATGATTAGTTTTTCCTTGCCACTTCACAATAAGTTGTGGACAATATTCTAAGGTGTGATCCATCTCTTTGTTATAAGAACATGTCATTGGCATATTGGTATAGTATATAGCATAGTTTCCTTGTTGACCAAAATTATAACAAAATAGTTTCCATTTTCCTCGACCAAATTGTCGTTGTCCCCTACCATGAAATTTGCCTCTTGGTTGATTATATTGTGCATTTTCCCTTTCATCTTGGATTTGCTCATCATCGTTGATCAGGTAAGTATAGATTGTTCATTATTAGAGAAATTGATATGCTTAGTATTCCTTTTCATCGTGTCGCAAAGATTGACAAAATTTACAATAAAGACTGGCAAGAGTACTTACTATTTTTTGCAAATATGAGAATTATTCTTAGCGATGTCCTCTTGTTTGTCATACCTTGCACCATGACATACCAGACTGACTAAGCTGGTTTGGTTCTCCATTAGAAAAATAGTCATGCAAAGCTGGTTAGTTATCTTTGTGGTGTCCTTACATCCTAGATTTAGCACACTGCATCTCTTCATGAACCTATTTCCCTTTCTTGATGTCTTGGATTTGTAATGGTAGGTTATCTAATTACCACTGAATATGTACCATACCAGCACCATTTTTTATGACTAGTAAAGATTCCAACTTCATAGTGAGTTCCAATGCCTTAGACAAGGACATGGTCTTTTGTTGTATTAAGGGTACTCATATGTGTGGAAATAACAAAGCTATAAACCACTCAGTTATGTTTCACATCATACATGTGTAAGATCACCTTAGTCAAAAAAGTTTTGAATATATGATTGAAGTCCCATACCGACTTGGTCGGGGATTGCTTTATATCTTTTAATTTTGTGATGCACTATGACTCATATTTTGGCTTCTTAAATTCAGCTGTCAATCCCATCTTGATCTCATCTAACATTTTTTAGTAGTTTCAGTAGAAGCACCATAAAACTTCATGTACCAATATAATGCCCAACCTATGAAGGTCATTGTTATCTTATCCCTCTTTATGTCTTCATATTTTAATTATCTAACGGTCCATATGAATTCACAAAGAAACTAATGTTGTTCAAGGTCCTCCAACCTGCTCCCATGGAAAAGAGGTAATTTTAATCATCCTCCACCATTCTATTCCTTTGGGGTATCGATGCACTTGAATTCATATGATCACTACTTAGAACTTTGTTACCACTATTCTGACTATTTTTATTGCTTTGGTTTGAATTAAAACACTTTGATACACTTTTAGGTCTGACCCCTGATGCTGGGGATGTACACCAAGTTGTGGGTATGTCACATCCTCGATTCTTATGTATATATGGAACCTCTTCCTCATATTCTGAAATAAGTTGGTACTCTTCTTCCTCGCAGAGTTGTGGCACCAATTTGTAGTCTCCTCCTTGAGTCGCAATACTTCTCCTCTTGTTAAACTAGAATCTCTTCCCACTCGTTAGGCGACCAAATTATTCATCAGTATCACTTAATTTTCCTTAGAACAATTTATCTTATCCCACAAATTATTCCCATACGTTCTTGTTGCTGGAAGAAACAGACCCCATTTTAAATTGCTAAAATGGGTGCCCCATTCGTCCTTTCAATTGGATTTTGAGGCCATAATATTGTCATGGGAGTTTTCATCTTCTTATTTAACTGTAAGTACTATGTTTTTTCCTTAATAAAAGTTCCTTATAAACCTTGTTTTTTTGGGTTTTGTGGATTGTGGAAGGCCCTTTTCTTTTACATATGTTTTGAATTTGACAACCCGTATTCCGCAATCGAAAAGCGGATTGCGGAAATCCTTTTTTTAGAGGTTTTTGGAAATCAATTTCCCGCATTCCACAACCCGCAAATGCATATTGCGGAAGCTATAATTCTCTATTCAATAAATGCTTGTCTTTCTGCAACTTGCAACACACAATGCATATTTCATATTGTGGAAATCCTTTTCAAAATAAAACTTTATCTTTTTTATTCCTCCTTCTGCATTCCGCAATGCAGATTGTGGAAAGAAGAACAATAATTTTTCGCATATTTTTCTTTTTTCTCAGTTCCTCAAACCGCAACCCGCATTATGGTTTGAAGAAAGCGAAAACTCAATAAAATGTAATTTTAAACATTATCTACCCGCAACCCGCAACCCACAAATATTTTGCGGATTGCGAAACTTTAACAATTTTTCTTGGTCAATAATTTCATTCCCCATCCTGTAACCCGCATTGCGGATTGTGGATTGTGGAATTAACAAGATCCAAAATTTTGGTTGATTTCAACTCCACATTTTGATTTCCCTCCCTAATCATAACTGTCCATTTTTGCGAGATTTATGACTCATATCTATTTTGTCGTTGAGTCCTAGATTATTTAATTCTTTTGAATTTATGAATTATTTACCATTTCATTTTCATTTTTACTGTGCTTAAGGGTTTTTACTGTGGATTTATCTCATTGAAGCTCAACAATCCTTGTCATCCAATTCGTCAATGGGTAAGTTTTCCACTTCCATAGTTTGACTTTTCTGGTCTTTACTGTGGGTAAAATTTAATCATGGTGGCTAAGTTTGGATCTGAGTTTACTTCCAAGTCGGTTGGTGTGACCAAGAACACCAGGTATAAGAATGATATGAATGAGAAGAGGAACGAGGAACCAAATTTTGGTATATTTACTAATACCAGTGGGCGTGTTTTTGAAACCCTCCATCTGGATTGATCAATAATTTATTCAACATTCGACAATGATGACCTTTCTGTTACTACCCACGACCAGCTCTCCTATGCCAACATTAGGAATTCCCAAGCCCATGCCATTACATCTCAAACTACTTTCATGTCTTATACCGACCCAGTTAAGCAAGCATTAGACCACACAAACCCTAAGGAGTGATGCTTTTATGACCACACTCATACCCAAGTGGCATTTTTCCACCCAAATGTTTTTTCTAGAGCTTATGCTCTTATGCATCCCTAACAACTTTTGACCGCCAAATTCCTTGATGCGACCATGTCCCAATTTTATTTTGAAGAGGTAATAAAATCTTGGATGGAGAATCTTGTTGAGTAGGTCCTCAAGGTGAACAATTCTTACCATTTTTCATGGATTAGGGAACATTTTTCCCCATTGGTAGCCATGTTTTGCTGACTGTATGGATTCCCCAAGTGCACGGTGTTCAAAGTCAAGTGTCTGTTATATCCAAATCCTATCACCACCATGTGATAAGACCTTTGAATTACATTTTTTCCCTTAATTCCAACACTTAGAGTGGAAACCCCATGTTATTTGTCAATTCTACATGAAAATACTCAACACCACGCTTTCCTAGTGAACCACGAGTGGTACCTTGCTCGCACCGCCTGTATCCTATTTTCCATAAGCGGTGCCACTACCTGTGGCCTTTTTTCCATAAGAGTTTCTTATCTAAACCGCTCTATCATAAGAGGAGAAAAGTGGTACCCTAGGTAAAATGGGAAAAGGAGAAGTTTCTTGAGGTTTCTAGATCATGAGCCTCATGTCCTCCATTATCCCTATCATTGTGGGTCAGTTGAGTTTGAGATCCCCCATCATAGGATATTAGAGGCCACCTCATCCAAAAATCTCTTAACCATTCCTATCCATTGAGTGGTATAAATACAAGATCATTTCTATGGTTGAGGGGGATAACTATAGAGGTATTGTTATGCTGTTGGATTGACCACTTGGCCCAAGCCATTAGAGAGCATAGAGAGAAAAGTTGGAGATTATGGGGATGAAGTGTTTGTCTCATGGATATGCATGTCGACACTAAGGATTAATTGGTTGTAAAATTATCCATTCATATTAATGCAAAGCTGATTTCCATCCCACATTACCGTTGTTTTGATTTCGCATGTACATGTTGTTAGATTCCTTAGTCACTAACATGGATAAGTAGATGATGTTTTGGTAGATTTTATATGTTTGCATGTTTGATCTAGTTGTAGGTACATAGGTTCACTATCGAAGCAACATTCCAGGTGTCTATGACATCCAGGGAGGGTCTTCATCCTTTGTCGTTCACTCATTTGTTCTAGATCTGAACCATTGAGACCAAAGGAATAGCTTCTATTTGCAGAAGGTGAAATATTCCTAGTTACAAATATGGCGACTTCGCTGGGGAATAGATACATGTATCAGTTGATCTGATCTTCCTCAGTTCTTCAACTCTTGTCCAAATCCAGGCTCGATATCCAACTCTCTTCGATCAGATCTGCTATCTGACTCAATGTATTATGGTTTGAAACTTCCATATCTGTCTAGATCTAAATTATTTCAACCTTTTATGCTCTCTTTTACTCTCAATCTATCAGTTTTTTGCCTTGATTTGATCAATTTCTAACTTGATCTTTCATTCTCCTTGTGTTTTGGATCTATTCAGGGAACTGCTCATGCGTCGTTGGCAACAAGCAGTGCCACCGCCTGAACTCTATTAACAGTACGCAGTGCCACTACCTGAATCCAGTGAGCAAGAAGCGTTTCTACCTCAAAACTGCCTGTCATCAGCCTCATCTGTGTAGTGCCAGGTAGGCCCTGTTCCGGACTTTGTATTTTGATTTTTGTGTGTTTTTGGCTTACTTTTTGATGTGTGTATTCTGCAGTCGCTTTGATTGTTGTATTCTTTCTGCATTCAAAGAGAGTTTATGTTTCTTGCATTGGATTTTGTGTTCTTTTCTTTGCTTGAAACCTCTTGCCCTTTTCTATAGATATTAGCAGTTAGAATTGGGAAATATACATTTCATTTTCTTGAGTATGCTTTGGTTTGTTTTGGACTTGGAATGCATGAGTGATCCATGTTGTTTTGAGTCTTTCTTTGCTTGGGGTGATTCTTGTTTCGTGTTGCATGCTGATTTTTTCAGTGCTTGGTTGGAAAGATTGGTTCTTCGTTTCCTTATCTATTTCAAAGAGAAAGTTTAGTTTTCTCTCTCCTTTTTTTTATTCGCAAGCGTTGTTGAACGATTTTCTTCTTGTTTTGTGCTTGATTGTTTGAAATTCTAGATCTTACTTTCATTAAGAAGAAACATCTATTTTCAGCTTTACGTGCATTAGAATTAGTTTCGTTTGGAAACGTCAGTGAAATCATCTTTCCATTAAGTTTTTATGCATCCTTTTCAAGCATGAAAGGATAGGAAACATTTTTGGTTTATTTATGTTTGATGTTCTCTAGATCTCTTTCTTTTTTCCCTTGAAGATTGTTGGGGTGCATTGATATTTCCCTTTTCGTTTGAAAAGATAGAATTGCATTTGCATTTGGGTGTGCATTTTTTTGGAAGAAAAGTAAATCTCTCTCCCTCTCTTAGGTAGAATTTCATTGAAGAGGAAAACTTGCATTATCATATAGATCAGTGTGCATCTTCTTTAAATTCAAGTTTTCACTCCATGGTTCCACCTAAACGCACAATATAAAATTAACGGTAGTACTAGGTTAAAATTTTTAGCAATTTGAGTGATAAGTTAGAGACGTGTTTGGGCATCTTTAAGCATAGGAGCTATTATTACTCATCCACATTACATCCCAGGACTTGCACGGTTCTTCCACATACCATCGGTATATCGAACGACCTTTCACGCACCCTTTAGGTATATAGAAAGGTACTTCACGTACTAGATTGTATATAGGAAGGCCCCTTGTGAACAGTTATGCATTAGACAACACTACTACTGATTTGATCTCCCACATACCTAGCATATATCGGGATACCCTTTTAGGAATCCTCAAACCATCTGAGTTATCCTTTTGGCTTATCTTGTGAGATTCCTGACTCTTATCCACTACTTTCACATGTTTGCTTGTTTCTTTTAGTTTGAGTAGTACTTGCTTATGCATGGTAGTTAGGGGGTTATTAGAGATTTTAGAGATGGCATCCTCATCTAGGACTACCACTCAAGAGGTCCCTTTCCAAGGTGTACCTTTTGTTTTCCCTCCAAGTGAAGGTATTGGTCCTCCCTTTATTTCCACTCTAAATCTTCTTGGATTAACTATAGGATTACCGGTCTGGATTTTTAATATGGTAATTCCCATTACACCTAATGTCTCAAATGTCACCTCTCCTCTAGGAGAGGATTGACCTCAACCTAATCCCTCTCCTTCTTTGTCGGTTTTTGCTTCATCCCTTTCTTCTTCTTAACTTGAACAAAGCTCTATGGTTATTAGTCATGTGGATAAGAAGAAGAAGAAAGGGAAGGGTAAGAAGAAGAAGGATAAGAAAGAGAAAAAGTAGAAACCATCTACTCTTGATGGTGCCCATTCTAAGAGAACACTCAGAAAACCCAAGTTCCCTTGTAATATTTGAAAGGGGGACCACCTTCTTAAGGAGTGTCTCGGTCTCTCCCATGTATAAGAAGAGTGGTCTAAAATGTCCAAACCATCCATGTCATCAACCTATGATCATCATGTTGACAATACTCCTATAACCAGTGACCCATTTCTTAAGAGTTGAAAGGGTAAAGTCAAAAATCCTTGCTTTCTTTGAAAGGACATGCACTTTACTTACCTTTGTCCTCTCATGGATGAAGCTTCTATGTTGTTGGAAGATATTACTGATTCTCGTTAATAGATTCCAACAAGTTATTGTAAGTTGTTTCTTGAACCCCCATTGGTTGATCAAGTGGTTGACTTGATTTCACCCTTGGTCGATCCCACTCTTCCATTGAAGAGTGAAGTTGAAGTGGTAAATCCAAGTCCATCCTTGGTTGATACCACTCTTCCTTTGAAGAGTGAAGTTAAAGTGGTAGAGTCAATGTCATTTCCACCCAATCCCACTCTTTCATTAGAGAGTGTTAAGATTGAAGTAGTCTCTTTGACCAAATATTTGTCTTGTTCTTCTCTTCCAGTAGAGAATGGACTGAAACCTGCTAAAGTTTTTATGCTTCGTCCTAATTGTTCTCAACAAGAGGAAATTTTGTCTCTTTTGAACAGAACCCTCTCCAAGTACTTAGGTTATTTCCTTTGACTAGAGTAACCTAACATAGCCTTTTCTTCATTTGAGTGTTCCTTTCTAGATAGTTGTGAATGTTACTGCTAGGCGGATACTTCACACTATTGTTGACGAAGGGGATTCTGTTAGTATTCTATACTCAACTTCTTGGCAAGCTTTAGGTTCTCCTCAGCTTGTGCCATCCATTGATAAGATACTGGATTTTAATAGAAGACCTACTGCACCTTTAGGGACCCTTCCTTATTTGCCTATTACATTAGGAGGGAAAACTATCTGTATTGATGTTATGGTGGTCCAAGGTCCTTTGGATTTTAATATACTACTTGGACGTGATTATGTTTATGCCATGAAGGCTTTTGTGTCCACACTCTTTAGAGTTATTCATTTTCCCCATGATGGGAAGGTTGTGACCATTAATTAGCTTTCCTTTGTTACACCTGACCATCACATTACTCCTAGTAATCAAACTGCCCTGATTGTGCCGCATGTTCTTGTGGTTCCTTCCCCTTCTTCTAGTTAGCTTCTTACCATCATAGGTAAAATGGGGGGCATGGCTCTAATCTATGGACATCATAATGGAGCTAAGCCGCTAGCTTTTATGTAATGGGGGAAACCTACCAACCCTTGGATATCATGTTCGGTAGGACCAAGTTTGAAAGCATAGTTTACTTTTGGTTCCAAGCTCGTTAAAAAATAAAACCACTCCTTAAGGATAGTTTACCTTTTGGTTTCAAGCTTGCATAAAAATGAAACCATGTGACGAGAATAGTTCCCATTCTGTGTCAATCTCGTTAAAAAATGAAACATATTCCTATGAGCAAAGTTCCCATTCTATGTCAAGCTCGTTAAAAAATGAAATAGATCACCTCAAGCATAGTTTACCTTTTGGTTTCAAGATTGCATAAAAATGAAACCATTCTTGAGAATAGTTCATTTTCTATTTCAAGCTCCTTAAAAAATGAAATAGGTTTCCTTAAGCATAGTTTACCTTTCTGTACGACGTAGATATACATTGTATGTCTGGTATCTATGTCCAAGTTTGAGTCCTCTATCACATGGATCTACGTTGTATTCTAGTAGCCATGCTTGTTTATTCCCCCCATGGATCTACCTTGTATTGGTTTGCAGCCATGATTTGGTTACTTGTGTCTATGGGTCAAAAATATTGATGTACTATAGATTCCTACTGGATGACATTCTCTGATCGAGCTAGCATTTTCATCTTTGGGTGACAACTTGTTCTCTCAAAGCTCTCATTTATCGTATCCCTCTAAGACTCATGCTTTGGGGGGCATTCTGTTATACCCAAATCCTGTCACCACCATGTGATAAGACCTTTTAATTACATGTTTTCCCTTAATCCCAGTAGTTAGAGTGGAAACCCTATGTTGTTTGTCAATTCTACATGAAAATACTCAGCAACGCGCTTTCCCTGTGAACCATGAGCGGTACCTTGCTCGCACCGCATGTATCTTGTTTTCCATAAGTGGTGCCACTGCCTATGGCCTTTTGTCCATAATCATTTCTTATCTCAACCACTCTGTCATAAGAGGAGAAAAGTGGTACCCTAGGTAAAATGGGAAAAGAGAAGTTTCTCGAGGCTTCTAGATGATGACCTCATGTCCTCCCTTATCCCTATCATTGTGGGTCAGTTGAGCTTGAGATAGCCCATCATAGGATCTTATAGGCCACCTCATCCACAAATCTCTCAACCATTCCTATCTATTGAGTCTTATAAATACAATCTCATTTCTATGGTTGAGGGGGAGAACTATAGAGGTATTGTTATGATGTTGGATTGACCACTTGGCCCAAGCCATTGGAGAGCATAGAGAACAAAGTTGGAGCTTATGGGGATGAAGTGTTTGTCTCATGGAGATGCATGTCAACACTAAGGCTTAATTGGTTGTAAATTTCTCCATTCATCTTAATGCAAAGCTGATTTCCGTCCCACATTACTGTTGTTTTGATTTCACATGTACATGTTGTTAGATTCCTTAGTCACTAACATGGATAAGTAGATGATTTTCTGGTAGCTCTGATATGTTTGCATGTTTGCTCTGGTTGCAGGTACACAGGTTCACTATCAAAGCAACATTCTAGGTGTCTATGACATCTAGGGAGGGTCTTCATCCTTTTTTGTTCACTCATTTTTTCTGGATCTAAACCATTCAGACCAAAAGAATAGCTTTTTTCTGCAGAAGGTGAAATATTCCTGGTTATAGTGGCCTCCTATAGCCCACCATCATTTGATTATAGGTGAGTCATTTAACTGGGCACAGAGTCTATCATTGAACATGAAGGATGAGATTGAGAAGTACCAGAAGACATCAACATCTAGGAAGCCATTTTTCTTCCTTTCAGTGTATGTGATGGATGTTTTCTGCACTACATCATTTTCGGCTGTGGGATGGGATTGGACTAAGGTGTCACCTCCAATGCATATTTATTGTTCAGACTTATGGGAGGATAATTATTTTCCTCATATTTATGAAATTTGTGATCTTTTCCTAGGGTCAATGTACCAGAAAATATTCAAAGCAGATGCTCCAACTTTCTCTTAAAGGGACAGAGCTTTGATTACACTAAATGGTGATTGGTATGTAGGAGAATATTTCTCCTACATTCGTATTTGGGGTAGCAATGCATTACACCTGCTACCAAGGATAGTCCCAATTCGAATGGTTCTGCAGGTGATTGCATGCCAAACTGTTGTCGATGGGGTTTTTCCAAAGCTTCCATCGGCCAAAAGAAAGTGTTAGCCAAATTTTTTGTTGAATTTGGGATCCCTCACTCTAAAAAATTCTACTCAAGATGTTATTGTAACGTCCCCATCCATCTGACCGATGAAGAGGACACTACCGACATACTATCTACCCGAGAAACTAGCCCCAGGAACATACACATGATAAAAATGGGAATGATTTGAACTAAAACATGCATAGATGCATAATTATTTATCATACAACAGAAGAAAAGTACATTCTATTCAAGAATTTAGCATGTTCATCATTTTCATTAAACAACAAATACAATTGCAGAGATGAAATAGACAAGAATACTTATCTTATGAAGAAGTTCGTCTGCAACCATTTATTTCTATGCAACATTCCACCCAACCATAGGCCAGTGTGCTCCTTAATATCTTAGTAACACTGCCACCCTCGAGCTAGGCATGATTCCCCAAGGAAAAGGAAACTAGAAGGCTCACACATAGCCAAAGATATGTCAAAACTCAGTCAAGACAAAGCTATGTTTGGGTTTATCAGACTGCCAAGGGGATGGAAAGGCTTGTTTGCTAAGCTAGTGAGCTCAACCATAGAGCCATGGACACCTACACAAGATCTGACTTGGATTTTACAACACGTACACACCCAACAAAAGGAATCATCCCCTTCTCTGTTGTACAGTCCCTTAGGCTATGCATTACCTTCCAGTGTTATTCAGGATGTGTAGTAAGGAATAATCAACCCTCAAGATCTCTCAGTGAAGCTCCTCATGCACTAGGTTTATCAAGCAATTTACCTATTCCGCACTTAATTGGATTCAGACCCCAAACACAAATGCATACACAACAATTACCCAATTTATGGGTTGAAGAAAATATTTCGGCATCAAAATGGATTGCCAAGGAGGGTAAGAACAACCCCTAATAGAAAATTCAATTTCCCAGGGACGTTTTGGCCCTAACGTGGCCAAAATGAACTCAAATACAACCAGGAGAATGTGGTCTCTCCTCCAAATCACTGGGAAATTCAAAAATTATTTTTAGCTTGGCAATCAATGGGGAAAATGCAACAAAAATGTTGGATTTTCCCCATTGGCCCCAAAGGTTAAATATTCCCCCCTCCTTATCCTTAGGAAATCGTGCCCCCATCTCATTATTTGTTGCATAGACATAGCTGGTTTTGGGTATTTTAATTAAAATTCATATTTACATGATTCCAAAGTTATAATTTTCTGGCTAGCACGAATATACCATCGACAACGATTTTAATCACAAGAACATATAACGTTAAATCGATGATGGGGATTTTGCCTTTAGCTCCACACCATGATTAATTAAAATATATACATCATATACATTTAATGCAAATGGGGTCAAAACTGGGGTGTTACATTCCCCTCCCCCTTCAATAGCACTGTCCTGAGTGCTTTACGAAATTAAACAAAAATCTACACTGGTACCACCTCAATGTTCCGTAGAATTGAATGAAATTGCATGTGCCAATCGCATGGCATCCTCCAACTCCCACATAGCCTCTTCAGGACTGTAGTGCTCCCATTGCATCTTTACCTGCCCTATGGATCAGTTCTAGAGCATTGTGACCTTCCTGCCGAGGATGAGCATTAGCTCTATTTGGAACTCTCCCTCGGGTTCCACATGAATCACATCCCAATTTATCACATGGTTTGGATCATGTACATATTTCTTAAGCAAATAAACATGAAAAAAATTATGAGATCTAGTGCTAACAGGCAATGCAAGTCTATATGCAACTAGACCTATTCTTTTAAGCACTTCAAATGGCCCAAAATATCTTGGTGACATCTTGGCACAAATCCCAAGCTTCAAGGAATTATTCTTTGCCCTCACTCTGAGGTAAACATGATCCCCAATGCTGAACTCTCTATTCACCCTATGCTTATCAGCATAGCTTTTCTATCTGTCTTGGGCTGCTTTCAAATTCTGCTTGATCTTTACAACCTCTTGCTCCATTTCCTTAAGCAATTCTGGACCAAGCACAACCCTGTTCACTAGATTATCCCAAGTCACCGGTGTCCTACAAATCCTACCATACAAAGCTTCATATGGACTCATCCCTAAGGATGCTAGTTGTCCATTGTTATAAGCAAAATCTACCAAGTGTAATTAATCTTCCCACTTGGTTGGTTTATCCATCACATACATGCGAAGCATGTCTTCAAGCACCTGGTTGACTCTCTCTATCTGACCATCAGTCTGGGGATGGTAGGCAGTGCTAGAGTTCAACTTTGTACCCAAATCTACAAACAAACCCTTCCAAAAATTAGAAGTGAACTTGACATCTTTGTCAGATACTATTGCCTTAGGAAATCCATGCAATTTAAAAATCTCCTTCATGAAAATCTTTGCAATATCATCTGTCTTATGCCTAGACTTAACCGGTATGAAATGTGCTTGCTTCATCAACTTGTCGACCACAACCACGATGGAATCATGTTGTTTCCAAGTCATTGGAAATCCTATAATAAAATCCATGGAAATAAATTCCCATTTCCATTCTAGAACTGGCAAAGGCTACAACAAACCTGTAGGGTGTTGATGCTCAACCTTTACCTGCTGAAATTTCATGCACCTTGAAATATATTCAGCCATGTCCTTTTTCATTCCTGGCCAAAAGTACTGATTTCTGGCTGTAGCAATTGTCTTCTAATATCTTGGGTGACCAGAATATGGATCTTGATGGATTTCATCCATAACAACTCTCCTCAACTCTACTACATTTGGAAGATAAATTCTTCCTTTATAAGCAATAAGTCCATCTTCTTCCAATTTATATCCCTCATACCTCTTCTAAATACTTTTTTGCTGCAATTTGTCTTTTACCTACACATACATTTCATCTTCAGTAGTATGACTAACAATCTGTTGTCTCAAACCTGATTGGAAAATACTAAGAGATGCCACATACATTTCCCACGCCTTCCTGCTGAGTGCATCAGCTACCTTATTCTCTTTTCCTTTTATGTGTTTGATTTCAAAATCAAACTCACATAAGAACTCCATCCATCTAGCTTTCCTAGCATTTAGAGTAGGCTGATCAAACAAATAATTCAGACCACAATGGTCTGTCCTTAGCTCAAATATTCTTCCCATCAAGTAATGCCTCCACATGTTGAGAGCATGTACTATCTCTGCAAGCTCTAGATCATGACTGGCATAGTTCTTCTCATGATCCTTCAGCTTTCTTGACTCATAACATATCATGTGGTTGTCTTGCATAAGGACTCCTCCAAGCCCTTGTCCACATGCATCGGTGCACACCACAAAATATTTCTCTGGGTATGCAACTTTCAATACTGGTGCACTAGTGAGAATATTCTTCAACTGCTGGAAGCTTTCTTCACACCTTGATGTCCATTCAAACTTTATCCCCTTATTTTGCAAAGAAGTGATGGCATGTGCAACTTTGTAGAATCCTTCAATGAATCTCCTCTAGTATCTTGCAAGTCCCATAAAAGATCTTACATCTGTCACATTTCTTGGAGTAGGCCAATTCATAATGGCTTCAATCTTTTCAGGGTCCACAGATATACCCTCTTCTAAGATAATGTGACCCAAATACTGAATTCTATCTCTATAGAAGTCGCACTTGCTCAGCTTTGCATACAGTTGATGCTCCCTGAGCAATTGCAATGTCAATCTCAAATTCTCTTCATGATATTCCTCATTCTTAGAATAAATAAGAATGTCATCAAGAAAAACAAGAACAAACTTGTCAAAATACCTGTTGAAGACACTATTCATAAGACACATAAATGTAGATGGTGCATTTGTGAGACCAAATGGTACCACTACAAAATCATAATGTCCATACCTTGTTTTGAAGGTTGTCTTATGAATGTCTTCATCCTTGATTCTCACATGATGGTAACCAGACCTCAAGTCAATATTGGAAAATACCTTTGCTCCTCTCATTTGATCAAAGAGGTCATCAATCCTAGGAAACAGGTATTTATTCTTCACAGTGAATTTGTTTAGCTGTTTGTAATCAATACACAACCTAAGTGTACCATATTTCTTTTTTAGAAACAGAATTGGTGCTCCCTAAGGAGACACACTCATCCTGATATACTTATTCTCCAACAATTCTTGTAGTTGCATCTTCAGTTCTAGCATCTCAGGTGTACTCATTATGTAGGGTGTCTTGGACACTGGTGATGCTCCTGGCACAAGTTCAATTGTGAAATCAATGTCCCTCTTTGGAGGAATCCCTGTAATGTCATCAGGAAACACATTCCTGAATTCCTGCAACACATGAAAGTCCTCCAACCTAGGAGTTTCATTCTTTGTTTCCTCCAAAATATGAGCTGCATACAACTAGAAACCTTTCCTACAGAACTTCTTCAATTGTATTACTGAAATCTACCTCACAGAAATCACCTTTGGAATTCCTTTCATAATCCTTGGGTTTCCTTCTTCATCCAAGCACTAAAAATCCTTATTATAATAGTCAAGCTTTACTCTGTGAGCTTCTAACCAATCCATTCTGATGAGAACATCATAGGAACCAAGGGATAGAACATTCAGATCTACACAAGTGACCAATACATTCATGACCAATGGAAATTTCTCTACCACTTCACTAACCTTTCTCTTAGTTCTAGTGGCTAGCTGAACTAACCAAGATTTTCTATGATTTACTCTCTTAAAAGAACAAATCTCCACTACTCTAGGAGTAATGTAAGTGTGAGTAGAACCAGGGTCAATCAAAAAAGAAATAGATTGCTCAACAATCTTACCTACAACTTCAACCAAAGTTGACTGGTGATCTCCCTGGTGGTCCTCTAGTGCTGCATAAATCCTAGGGACGGCCCTTGCTACTTGATCCACTGTTTATAGCTCTTGAATTTTTTAAGTTGGACTTACATTCTCATTCTCAACTGGACAATTCCTGTGCATGTCGGGTCCTCCACATTTCCAACATTGGAGTAACCTTCTATTCTGTTGTGGTTCCCTGAGATTTTCTCCCACCACTCTAGCTGGCTGCTTCTCAACTCGAGACGGATGCTTCTGTTGATTCCTAAAGTTAGAAGGTTTAAAATCTTTCTTCCTTTGGTCATACGTCTCATTCTTCTTGTCCTTCCATGTCTTATGATAATTAAGTTTTCCTTTGCTTTTCTCATAGCAATACTTAGCCTTCCTTATTGCTTCTTCAAGAGTTCTAGGTTCATAAAACTCAATTCTGTCTTTGTAAGACTGAGGAAGTCCAGTCAGGAAATGCTAGATTTTCACTTTTTCGTATTTGATGTACCTGACATATCTCAATAGCTCCAAGAACTTATTTGCATATTCTTCCATGGTATGCTTTCCCAATCTCAACTCATGGAACTATTTAATATTGTCATCATAGTACTTGTCAGAGAGGTACTTCTGCTTGAAATACTTCTGGAACTTCTTCCATACAATCTTCCTTTCATTGATATTCTTTACCTTCCTAAAGTGATCCCATCATATGGATGCTCTTCCAGTCAAATTGAATATGGCTACTCTAGCCTTCATATTTCAAGAATAGTCTTGGACTTGGAAATATTTCCTCATCCATTATTTATCTCACCATTAAAGGTAGGAGGCCTTGCTTTCTTAAATTCATCATGTGAATGTTTCTTGTAATGCCTCTTCCTCTCATTCCTATGAGCAGAAGATCTTGAACTGTCAGTGGATCCTTTAGAGTCATATCACTCACTAGGAGATCTCTTCCTTCTTCTGGTACTGCTCTTACTACCTTCCGATCTTACTATCCGGTCTCCAGAGTTCATCTACCTATGGATGTCTGTTAAAATTTGTAGTATGGATGCATTCAGATGATTTTGATCCTCCTGAGCCTTAACTAATCTTTCATTATATGCCCTATAACTTTGCATCTCCACCCTTAGGCTTATCATGGTAGCTGCAAAATCTGGTGGAGTCTCTTCAAATCTCCTCCCATTAGACTTTGTCTAAGCATTTCCTACATTAATGTTTTTTCCCATAACATATTCCTCGTGCTCATAGGGATTTTGTGCATCATTCATCCTGAAGGTCCTCATGGCTAAACCAAAACCCAAGTTTACTAATCTGCACTATGTGGAATGCTACCCTTTTGAAGGTGACTATAATTCTACAAAATGTGTTAATAAACATGATCGTTATCTGCAAAAAATTCACATCAATCATACATTACTTACCTGTATTGGAAGCATCATATATTAACAACTTTGTAAAATCATAGAATTTTCTTTTCACAAAGAATGACGATCTCAAGGGGATGAGAGGTAAATACAACAATTTCAAACAATCTGATGCATGAATAGGCTGTCATTTTCCATTTTTATGACCCCCAAAACTCCCACTAAAAAACCCTTCTAAATTTCTCTGATTTAGAAAATTTTCAAATTTTTTCACCCACTGCATCAAATTTTTTTTTGACTTTCACCCGCTACAGCAGCTCGATCCTCGATTTTCATCCGTCGTAGTGGCTCCATCTTTGTTTCTCACCCGTTGCACATCGGTTCAACCTAGCCTATTTCATTGGCTCATTCTATCCTTTTCCTCTAGCTTCCATTGTGGATCAAACTCTAACTTCCTTCTGCCACACATCAGCTCCGAGTTGAACTTACACCTGCCACGTATTGGCTCGAATTTCATATCTTGTCTGCCATTGTTGCGGTTTGGACTTCAAATTTTTTCTGCCACTGCGGCTCAATTCTTTTCTTTTTCCTGTTGATGTTGTGGCTCAAATTTTAGTTTCCAGCCACCGTTACGGAAGATTCTTCATATTCTAGCCTCCGCAACGTCTCCTCGGCTCTATCTTCCTTATTCGTCCGCCATTGCTAAAATATTTTCCACTTCCAGCCACTATATCAGCTCGGACGTTGTATTCTTGCTATCAATTCCATACTTAGAAAATTTTATTTTCTTTTCAAGACACCACCATGCCGACCCTTCCTCATGTTCCTGCCACTATCACTATATTAGAAGAATTTCCTATTTCTACCCACAAATGCGGCTCATTGCTCATCCTTCACACGTCCTAGTGGAGAGCACTTGGACTTTCTCCTGCTGCTGTGGCTCTTCAGCCTGTCGGCTCCTTCCGAGTGATGCAGCCGCTATAGCGGCTCGGACTTAAGCTTTCACCTGTCAACTCCATACATGGGAAATTTCTGATATTTCCTCCATGTCGGCGCAAAATTTAACTTGCATCCACCACTGCGGCTTTGCTTTGGTCAACTCAGCCACTATAGCGGCTCCGCTTCATATTCCTCAACCACCACATAGAGAAGAGTTTTCAAACTTAGTGATTTTCCAAAAATTCTCTCTGCTGGTCTGTGCTCAATAGAGGCTATCCCACCTCTATTAGTTTCTTTTCTTGGTCCATAAAGGCACACTGCTGCAACCTGGATGCTCTGATATCACACTGTAATGTCCCCAACCCTTCGACCAATGAAGAGGATGCTACCAACATACTATCTACTTGGGAAACTAGCCCCATGAACATACACATGATAAAAATTGGAATGCTTTGAACTAAAACATGCATAGCTGCATAATTATTTATCATACAGTGAAAGAAAACCACATTCCATTCAAGCATTTATCATGTTCATCATTTTAATTAAACATCAAATACAATTGCAAAGATGAAATAGACAAGAATACTTATATTATGAAGAAACTCATCTGCAACCAACTATGTCACTGCAACAT
Organism: Pseudotsuga menziesii; assembly: GCA_001517045.1. NCBI lineage: Eukaryota > Viridiplantae > Streptophyta > Pinopsida > Pinales > Pinaceae > Pseudotsuga > Pseudotsuga menziesii. Next base: position 68,318 of record LPNX010914913.1, on the reverse strand, counting down.
TCCACCCAACCATAGGGTAGTGTGCTCCTTAATCTCTCAGCAACATTTCCACCCTCGAGATGGGCATGATTCCCCAAGGAAAAGGAAACTAGTAGGCTCACACATAGCCAAAGATATGTCAAAACTCAGTCAAGCCAAAGATATGTTTTGGTTTATTAGATGGCCAAGGGGATGGAAAGGTTTGTTTTCTAAGCTAGTGAGCTCAACCATAGAGCCATGGACACCTACAAAAGATCTGACTTGGATTTTCCAACACATACACACCTAACACAAGGAATCATCCCCTTCTCTACTATACAGTCCCTCAGGCTATGCATTCCCTTCCAGTTCTATTCAGGATGTGCATTAAGGAATAATCAGGCTTCAAGATCTCTCAATGAGGCTCCTCATGCACTAGGTTTATCAAGTAGTTTACCTCTTCCACACTTAACTAGATTCAGACCCCAAACATAAATACATACACAACAATTACCCAATTTCTGGGTTGAATAAAATAGTTCGGCAACAAAATGGATTTCCGAGGGTAAGAACAACCCCTAACAGAAAATTCAATTTCCTAGGGATGTTTTGGCCCTAACGTGGCCAAAACGAACTCAACCACACCCAAGAGAACGTGGTGTCTCCTCCAAATTGCTGGACAATTCAAAAATGATTTTTAGCTTGGTAATCAGTGCGAAAAATGCAACAAAAAAATTGGGGGAAGAAACCCAACCACATATCATTACAAAAATGAATCCACATCCCAGGAGAATGAAGAAATGACTAGCCACGTGAGGGAAAAACACGCACAAATAGCAACCCAAAAATGAATTTCACACAGAGGAAATCCCCAGCCGCTTGAGAGAACCCCAACGTGGGTGAATGATGATGATGAAAACGCCCAAAAGCTCCAAAAATCGTGAATCTAACTTCTTGGCCACTCAACAAGGTAAAAATATTTTCCAGCCATTAAAGAATCCATGAAAATTAAGGAAAAACGTAAATATTTCTTACTCGCATGCTGAACAATACCAAAACAAATTTCTAGGCATGCAAATGTGAGGAAAATGACTCAAACGTGAAGGATGAATACACAAGAAGCTTCAGCTGCATTCAGGAAGCCCACGTGAAGGAGAATGGGTGAGGAAAATGGATGTAATGGGTGTGTAATGGCTTGGGCATTACTTCCCCATCCTTTACTTGCCCCACAAGTCAGAAAAATGTTTTCCAAAATCTGATGACTTCTTCAATTCGAATTTCTGATTTCCATACTCTTCCCCATCCCCATGAATTAACTAACTCAACCTTTTTTGGAATAATTAAATGATTGGTGAATGAGACAAGAAAGGTAGTTGACTATTTCATGGGTTCTCCCTTTGACATTTGGATTTTCCCTATTGGCCCCAAAGTTTAAATATTTCCCCCTCCTTATCCTTAGGAAATCAAGCCCCCATCTCATTATTTTTTGCATAGACATAGCTAGTTGTGGGTATTTTAATTAAAATGCATATTTACATGATGCCAAAGTTATAATGTGCCAGCTAGCATGAATATACCATCGACACCAATTTCAATCACTGGAACATAAAATGTTAAATCGATGGTGGGGATTTTTCCTTTATCTCCACACCATGATTAATTACAATATATACATCATATACATTTAATGAAAATGGGGTCAAAACCGGGGTGTTACAGTTATCTTGGGAAAATAAATCGTAGACATGAACCTGGGGGAAGCACCAAAGAGGATGCATGAACCTAATTCATACCTGACGAGTCATTTTGTTCAGGAACATACTAAGATTCCCTATGTTCATTAATATTTTCTTGGTGATTCTATTTAAAGAGGAACTATCGAATTCTAGGAGGTATTGAGCAAAACTTCTGATCCCACCGAGAAGGCTCTTGTTTTTCAATATCAAAAAGAGATGAAGGATGCCATGTTGCATTTCAGACAGATCAAATTGACAGTGTAAGATAATATTCAGAGTCAAAATATAGAAAGGGAAACCAAAGAAGAATTAGGTAGCTCTTCTTCTAGTCTTTCCAATAAATCTAAGGACAAGGGTAAGGAATTTCTCAAAATTCTTGCAAGAACATAGCCTTCCTTGATGATTGAAACCATACACAAATCGACAGAATTTAAAAAAAAATATGGAAAAGATCATCTTGCAGATACAAGCACAATCAGAAGTGGCTAAGACTCATCCTAAAATGCATAAAATTCAAGTGATACCTCAATAGGTATAGGTACAAGAAGAACCAGTTGTTTATCCATAGCCTATGCCTCAAGAAGTGCAAAGAGTAGAACAACCAGTTCCACCAGCACAAACTGCCCCACATGCACAATTAGTTATCCAAGTGCATCCAATTCAACAGATTGATTCCCTGCCTCAAGCAACCAATGAGATACATGAAATTGAGAGTGACCTCAAAGAAGAAACCTTTCCTTTTACATTTAGTTTCCCTATCATCATGACTACGATTTTACCATCAATTAATACCACCACTCAGCCAGAGAAGGCCCTTTCTCAGGATAACCTTCCCTAACATTATTTCTCTGAGATAAATTTGTCTCACATTCTTTTTGCCACCAGTGGAACCTATTTGGAATCACAAAACATATCTATTAGAATCCCTCCTTCTACCTCACTTATTCCTCTAATATCATTGGAACCCCACATTGCTCCTATATCTTCACATTCTTTAATCCCACAATCTGTAACTTCCTCGCTTCCTATAACTTCCTCCCTTGAAACCATTACATCTAACCCTCTTCCTTTCTCTTCATATCTAGAACCTAATATTCCTATTCCTCCCACCACCCTTCCCCCTCATACTATTAATATTCCCACCCCTAAAGCCCCTCAGCCAGCACCATTGGTTACTATCCATGAAGGAACCATCTCAACATCAGATGAGATGGTTGATTTTGGAGAGGATGCAGTTATCTTTAAGGTAGTATTTCTGACGTAGGAAAGAAAGGGAAGTGATTAAGAAGGGAACTAAAAGGTCAAGGGAATAAACCACCAAGAAGGGGTTGGCCTTAGATCAGATCATTTGGAAAAGGGACTCCTCTGATAATAGACAAGGAACTTTGGACATAGAAACCACTATGAGAGATTTTGCTGGAGCCAATTTTGATTCGGTCTCTTAATTGAAAAAGGAGGTAGAAGAGAAAGAAAAAGAATTGAAAAGTTCCAAACATGACCAAGTGCAGGATAAAACATATCACATGAAATAAATAAAGGACCTGATAAATAAACAGGAGGACGGGTTGAGGAAACCTCAAGGGGAAAATGATTACCTCAAGTAGCAGCTCGAGAAATCATATTATTTGAATGAGCAACACACAAACAATATTGTTTCCCTTGAGTAACATCTCAACGACCTCCATTTATTATCAACTGCCTCTTATTTCTCCATATTTATAGGAGAAGAATTCAAGAAAATGGCCTGCAAAACACATGATGATTTTCATAAAAGAATGATCAGTTTGTTCAAAGATTTTAATGAAAAGTAGGAATTGTACAATACATTTGAACACTAGTATGATGTTCTCTATGATCAAAAAACACGGAGAAAGGAAGTAACCAAGGCCTATGATAGTGTACTGGAATGGTAGAAGCATATCAAAGAAAGACCAGAGGACATGCCTGTCTTGGACAAGTTTAAACTCAAGAATACCAAGGCGACAATTGAAGTTTGGGACAGTATATGTGATGTGGTATAATCCATCATCAAGGATGGATAGGTGGAATGCAAATGTAGATGGTTTTCTTCTGTGACTTTGTTTGGTTTTCTCGATCTTCCACTATTGGAACCTATTGATCAGGCTACTCCCCCCAACCTAAAATTGGAAGAAAATGAAAGGGACTTCACTGCAGTCAAGGAGAAAATCCATGGGATCACTCAGCTTACTTTGCATGAGATCATGAAGCGGATTGAGATGACTCTCACTTCGATTATGATGATTGATTGGTTCCTTCGAGAGTGGGAGAAGATAAAAAAGAGAGATATTGCATCTATGATCTGTAAAGCAAATCTGCAGTTAGATCACGCCAACAATCAGTACATTGAGGATTTGATGGATGTATATGACAAGTGGAATACTTCCCTCGGAAAATCTTAAAACTGAATATTTTGTAATCCCACATCTTGGGAACTTTCTTTCTTTGTAAATTTTGTAATATTATTTAAAGGGAAGGGTATTTCCCAAGAAAAGGGAATAATGGGATTAGGCCTAGGAGAACTACAAGAGAGGAGACTACCAAGCACATATCAAGAAAGCTTTGTAATTTTGAATGTTGTAATTTTTCACAAATTGAATAAAATTGCACTCTTATTTATGTTATGTCCTCTGGTTATTCATTTAATGTTTTTCATGAATTCTAGTCTTTGTTCTATCTCTCTGGCATGCTGATTATTGGTTGTTCATCTACTTAATGTTTTGATTTATGTATTGATGTCTCATTACAATTTTGACATTTTTAATGTGCATTGGATGAATTTCTTTATTCAATTCACATGATATGTTCTACAACTGATGAGTAGCTATTAAATCCCTAATACTAATTTTTCAATTGGTATTACCTTGATAGGACATGTTGTATATCTATAATACTTTGGATAAAAATTTCCAATTTTATTGTTTGGTTTGGTTAAGTAAAGTGAACTTGATTTATATTTCTATACATTGAGTAAACAGTTTGCTGGTATCAATCACATATTACAAGTGCCCCGCCTAAATTCTGTTACAATCAATGTTTAACATTTCTTGGATAGTTTAGTCTATGATCCAGTTAATTCAAACATTTTCAAATATTCCTTGATGGAAGAGAATATCTTTTATATCTAAAAACCTTTATTCCATTGGAGGCCTCGTATCCATAGGATCTAGTCATCCCAAACAACTTGTGGATAGAATCATCTCTACGTGGGATCGATTTGAAGCCTTTATGGTTGGAATATTTCCTTGTGTTTACTTCCTAGTATATTTTCCATCAACCTACAAGCTCGAGATATCAACAAATGGCACTAGAAGGAGGATCATTGTAAAACAGGTCATGAAAAAACACAAGCAAACCTCCTACTCCCAGATCACGAATCATTATTAGAAGCCACGTTCAAGATTCTACGTCTACAACATGACCTGTAGATGATCAGATAATAATTCCTCTTACTCCTACTTTAGAATCCCTTGTTAGAAGAACTGAACTTCTCTTTGTTTCACCAACTAGGGGAACTATTACACTTGAAAATTTGAGAAAAAGTACCCAAGACATAACTGCTAAGTTTGAACAGACATATGAATCCATTCGTGGCCTCACAGAAGCTTTACCTGTAACTCATATGACTGATACTCTCCTATGAGCACAAGTGCTCAAAATACTACTGAACTTGCAGAAGCTCCTGAAATTCAATTAGACCAACTGTTTGAGGAAACAAAACATCCTACAACAAATATTCATCCCAATATACAGTCTGGTGGACCACCAGCAACATCACCTCCTTCGTCTTCTTCACCATCTGAGGACTCCTTAGACAACAAAAAATAGTCTAGCTCTTCTTCAGTAGAAGAAGCGCCAATGGCTGACCAAGTAAACAGGCTCTGGTTGGACCTTGACGCAGTCTTTGTCCCTGGGAAACAACATAATTTTCCTAAGAATCCTAAGAAGTGGATCCCAAATATTAACCCCAATGATAGATCCCCTGATGAATACCACATAAAGACTTTTATGCAGGACATTAGGTTAAGAAGTATAGTCCATGAGGACGTGGTGTGCAGACTTTTTCTTACTCTTTTAAGTATCAAGATTCCACTTGGTATTTTTCCTTGGAGGTTGGTTCTATTAACTCATGGGATGAGTTTAAAATAATGTTTCTTAAGAAATTCATGGATGAAACTACCCTCAAAGATCTTCTAATGGAAATGTCTTCCCTTAAAATAAAAGGAAAAGAGACAGTTAGGGACTTCAACCAATTGTTTTCCTATTTGAAAAACAAGATTCCTATCACTGTTCTTCCTATGGAAGAGTTGTTGGTAGCTTAATACATTAAGGGTCTACCAACTCAAATTGCTCTGTTGGTAAAAAGGGCTCACAAAACCACTCTACAAGAATCTTTTTTGGAAGCTTCCTTAGTAGAGAAAGACATGTTTTGTCTTAAGGACAATCCTGATGCCCAGGAAGATCATCCTTCTACATCTAGAAGAAGGCAGGAAAATGTCCCCAAACCCACACCCCAAATAAAATACCCTTATGAAATGGACAACATGAAGAAACTCTTGCATAATATTTCGATCCATTTGGTAGATCTCAAAAGTAATAACAATGAAAATCAGGTAAATAATAGAGGTATGGATAGACAACCATTCAGGAGACCTTACCATCCTCCCCAAAATAAACCTCCAAACCATGAGGAAACTCTTACCTCTGATGAGATATACTTTATATTTAAGGCCTTAAATTCTGGACCACAAGCTATTCATGATGATAGTAGAGACAATTCACAGGGAGTTGCAGATCTAGTACCCCTTGATGAAGAACAAGACCAACATACAAATACTATTAATTGTTTTTTCAGAACTACTGATGGTTGTGGAAGAAGATGAGACCAAAGCCATATTTGATCTAAACCATTCATACAATACTAGGAGAAAAGGCCAGATAACACAAGATAGTCCACCATCAACATCCAATCCGAGCATCGGTAAAGTGGCAGCATCGAAAGATAAGGTAAGTTTTGAAATTAAGTACAATTTGGTAGATGACTTGAAAAGGGCTAAAGAAAATATTTCTTTATTTGAGCTTCTTAAAATATCATCCATAAAAGAAAGTTTACCTAAGAATATGGTGTTAAATAAATCAATAAAGGTTCAAAATAATAATTTGGAAACTTGTCTGAAGCCTGTTGATCAAAAGACTAGTGTGAAAAGGGTTCCCCCCTTTTTACTAACTTTTGAAATTTTTAATAGGTGTTAGCACTATTTTTGTGCTAAGTAGTTGGAGAGGTATAAAACAATGTAAACCGAATTAACGTCTGATGAGAGAAAAAGAGTTAAAGTCCTTTGGTTAAAAATGAAATATTTTATAATTAAGGAATAAGTTTATTCATTATGGATAAATCTTATAAGAGTTTACCAAGTATATTTTATATAAAAAGTGGGCTAGAGTTATGTTTTATAAAAATAAATGAAATTTATTTTTATAAATCCAAAAATTAAATATGAATATTTTACCAAGAGGTATATTAGGCTAATCCCAAGAACCAAGCACTCAAGAAATACCACGTTACTTTGTTCCTTGGCATAAATTCAAAACATGGGATCATGCACCAACCTACCACATCAATAAACCAACCAAGTCAGCAAGCAAATGAGTCAAAGCATGCATCCAAATAGTCCAAATAACAAGCTCTTAATTTGTTCCTTGATGCTTATAGAAACTACCAAGGCATATAAATTATGAAAGTATGTTTCATCTTGTACATGTCGGATAAAACCATTGCTAAAATATATAAAAATATGTAAAAATGCAATGTAAAGTGATGGTTAATTGCATTGAGGATGTCAATGTGAGAGAAATTTTAATTCCAAGAGACCTTTCCACAACGTTCCTTTAGTGAATGTAAAGTTTTGAAAGCACTCTATTTTTGGCAAAGTTAAATTGGAAAACAACCAGTTTTCGTATTATGGCTCGCCCTAGAAGACACGCAAATAGATGGTATCATACAAAGACACTAAAGACAACAAAGGATGGTGGACCATTAGATGCAATTACTAATATTCCACCAACCACTGTAGATGCTATAATTGTGCCATGGTGGACAAAGATTCATTATTATGGAACAAGATATGCGATGCAAGTAGTTTATGGTGAATTTGGATTTTTTGGTTTCCGGAGAGGTGTTATTCCAACACTTACTATGGTGAAAATTTATTCTATTCAGTTTATGATCTATGAAAGTTTATTTAAGCACATTAGAGCCAAGCATGACTTGAACAAGCTGTTAGTTTTTCATCAAATAAGCTAGCATTATGATCTTAGGATCTTTTCACTGAGAGAATAACAAGCACAGCAATAAAACATAAGCACATCACAAGAGACAAGAGACACAAATAGTTTTTCCTCGGGGAAACCATAAAGGAGAAAACCCCACAACTTCCTTAGAGATAGAATCAGCACCAAAACAGTAAGAGATCTCCCAAACAGTAGTAGTCTTCTTCTTCTGTCTAGTCCCAGTATTTCCTTCTTCACTAGTGCGCCACACTTGAGTGAGTGAATGATGTGTATGATAAATAGAGAGTCTCACTCTCTATTTATATTCTTCTGTTCACTTGAAGTGCACTCAATCATGTCGGCCCAAATTAACAATTAATTACTAGAGCCTACACCTTAATGAGTGTATAATAACCCTAGTGCCCTGAAATTGTGGGGACTTTCACAATGACTTGACAAGACTTGTTTACATTATTAATCCTCCCGATCGGAACATCGGGGCATGACAACATGACTCAAATACATAATAGAAACATCCCGGAACAAACATCGGGTTACAATATATAAGATACATAGAAGAATACATTCCGAAGTTACAAATACATCAACACTCCCTCTTAACTAGGAAGGTATTCTTTCGACACAATTTTCAGCATCGGTCTTCTTCTTTGTATCCACTGGATCATCTTTGTCTTCAAGTCATCTTCGTCTTCAATTCATCTTCATCTTCGATTCATCTTCATTTTCAATTCATCTTCATTATCGGATCTGGATCATCTCTCGATCTGGATCATCATAGAACATCATCGTTGGATCTGGATCATCTCTCGATCTGGATCATCATCACTAGATTGGATCTGGATCATCACTCGATCTAGATCATCACTGCTGGATCATCATTACTGGATCTCAATCATCACTGGTGCTATCTCATGATTCTTCTTGTCATAGGAAGTTCTACAAAGCCAGCCCTTTTTCATGCTGGTTGTAGGCCTAGCCTCCATGTAGGTCTTTTCCAACACTTACATCTGATCAACACATGATGTGAAGAATGGCTCATCATCTCTATCTAATCAACACATGATGCGAAGATAGATACTGCACTTATATCTGACCTACTCGTCAGAAAGGCACACCCAGCACTTACATCTGACCTACTCATAAAAAAGGCATGCCCAACACTTACATTTGACCTACTCATCAGAAAGGCACACCCAACACTTACATCTGACCTACTCATCAAAAAGGCACGCCCAACACTCACATTTGACCTACTCGTCAGAAAGGCCCAGCACTTACGTCTGATCAACACATGATGCGAAGACTGGCTCAATCATCTCTATCTGATCAACACATGATGCGAAGATAGATACTGCACTTAGATCTGATCAACACATGATACGAAGAATGGAACTGCACTTACATCTGATCAACACATGATGCGAAGAATGGCACAACACTTACGTCTAATCAACACATGATGCGAAGATTGGCTCAGCACTTACGTCTGATCAACACATGATGCGAAGACTGGCTCTGCACTTACATACATCCAGAATGTAACACATCCTATCATAGTGATGGAAGGGCTTTCACTCACATCTGATCTTGTAGGAACCAATCCTACAGTCATATCAGAATGGCCCCCAGTCCTCCTCAACTGAGCTACCTGGTAAATGACCAGGCACCTCCATTCTCCTAGAGAATGGCAGTTTCCCTTACATCCGACCTGCTCGTCGGAATGGGCAACACTCACATATGACATGGAAGGAACTAAATCCTTTAGCCATGAATAGAATGGTTCATCCCTTACATCTGATCAAGTGGGAACACATCTCTCTATCACATCAGAATGGCTACTCAGTCCTACACTGAGTGTTCCTGGTAATTGACCAGGTGCCTCCATTCCTAGAATGGCGATTTCCCTTACATCTGTCCTACTCGACAGAATGGCCAGCACTCATATCTGACATGGAAGGGAGCAACCCTATCACCATGATAGAATGGATCAGCCCTTACATCTGACCATGGAAGGAACCAATCCTCTCACGATGTCAGAATGGCTATGGGTCTCGTCACTTTCTCTTGGAGGGAACCTCGATCTGGAGAACACCAAGTCTCTCCCTGAAGTACTCGAACTTCAGCCTAGCCAATGGCTTCATCAATACATCAGCTATCTGTTCCTCTGTTGCAATGTACTGGAGCTTCACTGCTCCTCTCTACACCATATCCCTGATATAGTGATACTTGATCTCGATATGCTTCGACTTGTCGTGAAACACTGGATTCTATGACAAATTCACGCAACTCTGGTTGTCACAATGTATACAAGTAGCATCTAATTGGAGATCAAATATATCAGACAGTAGCTTCCACAGCCATACTGCCTCACAACTAGCTGAACAAGCTGCGACATACTCTGCTTCAGCTATACACAGTGCCACACAGGATTTCTTCCTCCTAAACCAAGAGATCACACCTAATCCCATATTGAAGCAACATCCTGAAGTACTCTTCCTGTCGATGGCACTACCTACCCAATCTAAATCAACATAACCCTCCAGGTTAATATTTTGATTTGCATCATACTTAACTGTACCCCTGCATGCTTTTCAACCATCAGGTGAACATGTCTCAATGTGTTCACAACAAAGCAAATATCTGGTCTCAGGTACATCAAGGACCCAATCATCTGACAATACATCGTAGCATCAACTGACTCTAATGAAGCATCACTCAATGGCTTCATGTTTGATGCCATAGGTGTGGCCATAGCTCTATAGTCCATCATCCCAAACCTCTTCAGGATCTCTACTACATACTTCCCTTGTCCAAGGAAGATTCCATTTGCACTCTACCACACCTCCATACCTAGAACAATAGTGCATCAACACATAACAGGAACATCACTGGTCTTTCGCCTTCAACCTTGAAGCAAAGGTTGGAATCCACTTTACTCTCAGTAAAGCCTAGAGTCATTAGTAATCTGTCCATCCTGTCGTACCATGTCGATCCTCAGGATGTTCTGTAGTCACTCCCTCTGAAGTGAAGCATCGTACTCCCTCTGTCTTCTGTACTCTGTGCACTGAAACATTCTGTACTGAAGTGACAAGTAGTATCCATCTAGGATCATTGGATACTAAGATCCTCTATCTTGAACTTCTTCAAAAGTTCATCTTGCACCCATCTGTGAGCTTTTCATCCTCTATCAACCTTGTAGAAAAGGTTAAGATATTCATCAAGCTCATCATGTATGTGTTATCCCATGGGTGTCTTCTGAACTCGTACAAGGCCTTCTTTCATTTGTACACATGATTATGCATGTCATGTGATCACTTTACTTCTAAAAGCTGTAAAATGTTTCTTTGTAGTCTATGCCTTCTTTTCATGCTACGAATCTTTCTTTGTATACCACGATGTTTCCATCTACTGTATGATGGAGCCGACGAACTTCTCTTCATGTACTGATACTGCATCCAAACATCATTCTTCTTGAACTGGTGACTTCTTCATGGCTGAAAGGTTCTGTATCAATGATGTCACTATATTCATCATATTTATTCTTTGTCTTTGAACTATCGTCACTTGTTCTTTGGAACAAGTCTTCATTCTTATTTGCTTGTAGGCGATTATGTATGCGGTCTTTCCTACAAGTCAAATGCAATTGTATGGTTAGAAACATTTCATAAGGAACATTTATACTGGAAAACACTTATGCATAAATATATGATCATGCAACTACTTTAGCCAATACAACATTCATCCATATATCATTGAAACTTTCTAGATGCCTTCCATCTCTACCAAGACAACATTGAGATTGTGCACTAATCCAATATGTCAGCAAAGAGGTTTCATTCTAGATAAGTAGCAATGGAGAATTTGTATAGCACCATGCGCTACTTACCCATCACATGCATATTAGTAGTATACTGTCGTTAATGCAAATATCCTATCATGCATGATACAATAACTGAATATAAACAAATGCATAACAAAACACTATCATGAAATGACAATTGAATACTTATCTTTATTTGATTCATGGGTGTACTCCTTCTTGAGCCTTCAGCTTCATCGTCTTCTTGATTCATGATAGAATCGTTTCTTATCCAAATGCTAAGGAGGATAAGAGGTGCTTCAAGAGTTGAGTCCTTCGTATTCCTCATTGCTTGAGGGATCTTCTTTGGATGGTCAGAGCTTGATCTTCAGTTTCTCCCACCTTTTCTTCTCGAGCTTCTTCTTCTTGTGAGTTATTTTCCCAGAGTCTACTGAAATTAATCACTTCCTTCTGGCACACATTCCTCGAATGAATGAATCCCATGATCCTAGGAGGCTATTCAAGGTGGCCATCACCACTTCTGCATTCTTCACTTCTTTCACTGCTTCAAGTTGTTCTTGATTTGAGAGACTCTTATGACTGCATGGTCTCTGCATTCTATATTTTCACATTCTTCAACTGGTTCCTTTAGGTCATATTCTGTTTTTTGTTCTTCCCTTCAAATAGCTTGAAATTCTGGAAGACCTTCAACAACTTTGCTTGCAATAGGTAGTGCTCTATAATGCACATGTGCAAGCCTTCTATGCCAAAGCTCATTTGGCTCTACTGTGTCATGGATCAAGGATTGTTCTGGATGGCCCTTCAATTTGTACAAGCCTCCTTCTTATTCTCCAATCACTACCATATCATCGATAGTCTTTCCTTTTGGCCATATGATGTCTTGACCATCTATGAATGCCACCCGCATTCATTTTGCATCCAATGCTGAAATGGATAGAAGGTTCTTCTTCAGTCCTAACACAAACAATACTTCTTTCATTGTTAGAGAGTTACCAAAGTCTAGCTTGTATGAAGATTCCCCACTACCTTTTATTGGATATTGGTAGTCATCTCCTACTTTCACCTTGTGAGGTGATTCATGTTTTGACAGTCTTACAAAGGATTCCTTGAATCTCGTCATATGTTTGGAAGCCCCACTGTCTATAAGCCAATCATCACTTCCATGAGTAATGTTACCTTTGAGAGCTGATATCAGAACATATTCATCCTTGCTTGAATAATCTTCACTTTCATATATGGATCTCTTTCTGGATGGTTCATCATCCTCTGTAGCATGAGCATGATGTCTTCTTTGGCCTTGACCAAGTTCTTCTTGTCTCCATTTGAAACTGGAACCTCTATACTCATGTAGGTGTCCAATCCATTTTCTTCAGAGAGATCAAATAATTCTATGCTTGGAAGTTGTCAACTTCACCAAGCTTATCATCAAGCTTTTGTGATAGATCACTTTGAAATGAGAACCTCAAATGAAAATAGCAAAGGATTAGATCTTACTGATTTGAGGTGTCCGTCTTGGTTCCGGAGTTGGCTGATCTAGGGTTTGCCACAGAAACCCTAATTTTAAAAAATTGGAATATTTTAGATCTGATTGGATAAACAAATATATCTATTCAAATGGAGCTGTCTAATGTACTCCTTTTCTGAAAACAGTGGAGGGAAGCTCCCGGAACAGGAAGCCCTAATTTTCCAATTTCTTCTGCATAAATTCTTGTTACTGTTTTTGTGATATATTCGAAATTGCAGCTCCTCTATGTCTGAAATTTCTTAGTGAGGTAACCCCACATGTTACTAATCCAACAAAATAGGTTTCATCAGAATTGGTTTCACCATTTTTGGATTTATGATCTTTTTCCCAAGGTGACCTGTTACAGGACTGTTCAGAACAGCGAAGTTGTACGGAATGCCACGTGTCACTGGTTCATCTTCTGAGTCTGATATTCGTACCACCACAAGAAAATTCCGTTCCCTTTATGGAACATCTTCCATAATTTAATTTGGACCTCTTTATCCCATTATATTGCAATTATCCCCAGGTGTCCTGTTTAAGGATGAATTCTGGAAGAGGCTGGAACCCTAACTTGGAGGAATCATATCTCCCAGAATATAGCGAATATGAGGCTGATTTTTGGACACGGTGTTCATCAAGATTTTATCGTCGACCCCTGAAATTTTGCAGGTTTTGAGACTTCACCAACCACAGAATATAGCGACTGTACCAAAACTTATCAGTTTTAGTATTTAGGGTTTTTTCTAGCTCAGGGTCAAACTAGGGTTTGACTTTCCCAGAGTTTCACCCAACCAAATTTCTTGATCCAGGTCTCTAAATTTTTTTTTTGATGAGTAGAACAATCCTATGTTGGTCTCACTCAAAAATTTCTCTTCTGTAGAAATCCCTAATTTCCACATCGAAAACTGAAAATGCTCAGAATCGAATTCCGCTTCGACAGAAAGATGCACCCTTCAATGGAGAGTCATCCTAGCATACTTTTGCTGATAGATTGTGGAGAGAGACCCAAAAAGTAAGAATCCATAGCTTCTGTATCTGCATAATGTCTTCTTCTCAGGTTAGCTTTGATGCCATGTTAGTTTTTCATCAAATAAGCTAGCATTATGATCTTAGGATCTTTTCACTGAGAGAATAACAAGCATAGAAATAAAACATAAGCACATCACAATAGACAAGAGACACAAAGATTTTTTCCTCGGGGAAACCATAAAGGAGAAAACCCTGCAACTTCCTTAGATATAGAATCAGCACCAAAATACTAAGAGATCTCCCAAACAGCAGTAGTCTTCTTCTTCTGTCTAGTCCCAGTATTTCCTTCTTCATTAGTGCCCCACACTTGAGTGAGTGAATGATGTGTATGATAAATAGAGAGTCTCAATATCTATTTATATTCTTTCGTTCACTTTAAGTGCACTCAATCATGTTAGCCCAACTTAACAATTACTTACTAGAGCCTACACCTTAATGAGTGTATAATAACCCTAGTGCCTCGAAACTGTGGGGACTTTCACAATGACTTGACAAGACCTGTTTACATTATTAATCCTCCCGATCGGAACATCGGGGCATGACAACATAACTCAAATACATAATAGAAACATCCCGGAACAAACATCGGGTTACAATATATAAGATACATAGAAGAATACATTCCGAAGTTACAAATACATCAACACAAGCAGGGCCTTGAAAATGTGGCTGCATTGGAGATTTTATTTCTTGGAGCTCTCACTAAACTTGGAGAAACTGTTGTAACATATCCTTTATTGGTTTTTAAATCAAGGTTCAAGAAAAGCAAGAAACTACGATGAGCTGGTAAAATTGGAAAATGTGTGAGCATATTTGTGAATGTAAACAACATTGTGTGTATGTTTCTTCAGATGGTGGCCATGTTCCTACTCCAACTCATATTATTTCCATGATTTTATTGATCTTGAAGAAAATTGAAAAGATGAATGTGAAAACGAGGTTGTTGATCACTTTGTTGGAATACTTGTTTGTTTCATAAGTCTTCAAAGAAGATCCATTTTGGATGTCGTCACCAGTGCTAACCATAATATCCTTTGTTTGATACACGCATATAGGAGTACATTTTAAAAATTTGCATAATTTTTATTTAGTGTGCAAGACAATACAGGTGGAAAACATCCATCACTCAGCAAAATAGATTGACGGATCCTATTGATTCTGCATCATGAACAGGCACGAGAAATTTGGATTCTGAGATCTACGAAATGTTTTAAAGGCCCACATGTTTTAGTGGCCACAATATGTTTGGGAAATGATAAATGACACACATGGATTCCGTAATGACAACTTGCAAGAAAAGACAAAATTTCTCAAGCTGTGAAATTGGGTATGGGCTCCACTCTTGGGAGGCTCAGATCATAGCTAAATCTCGATGCACGGTCAATCAATATTTATTCTGCAGTGGTGAAGTGTAGGTGGTTTTATCTTGTAAAGTTCAGCAAAATGTTATTGAACGTGAAATTTAACACACGTGTTCTTATCCCATTCCTTTGAAAATAAAATCAATGGTTGGAAATTAGTCATTTATGGAAAAGGTTGTGAGGTTAAGGATACATAAATATTTAAACATCAAAGGGATTTAAAAAATATTATTTGAACCATGTTATGCCCCGTTCTATGCTGAAGATGGTTTTGTCGAGGCCTTCATTGATCCATTTTATTGACCCTAGAAGTTCATAGAGAACATAGTAAATATCTTGAGGATATTGTTCCAGGCATCATTACAAAACAACAAACATAAGAAGAAGCCTTATTCTCTAAGATGATTGTTTTGGTCATTGAACTCCGAGACATTTTTTCGCCAAACCAAGGGGAATTTTCAGAAACCAAGAGAGTTGTTTCTCCAGAATGTACCAATCTACAATAAACTCTCTAATTTCTTAAATAGATTCTATGGTTTGGGCCTATCAAATCCATCTTCAGAGGGAATTTTTTCATGTTTTCAAATGACTATTTTAGTCATCAAATTCAAAGAGTTGTTTCTGCCAACTGGGAATGAATTTTAAGAAACTGAGAGAGGTTTTTATTCATCACATGCCAATATTCAAAAAATGTTTTAATTTTTGACACAGGTTTCACATATTGGGAGCATTGAAATAATATTCAAGGTGTATTTTCCCATAAATTTAAAGTTTACTCTCTGAAAAAATCAATTTCAAAATCAGATCCTGAGGAGATGCAGGTGAATATGAGAAAACAAAGACATGGGATTCAACGAGAACATGGTTAGTCACAATAACCTATCTCATATTTGATACAACTTTCACCAAATGAGATATGCCACATTAGAGTTTGTTAGGAGCTTGTTTTTCAATTTGTAACTGATTTTGGCCCTATTTCAAGGTTGGTCTCGGGGGACCAAAACACTATAAGTATATCCTCAGCAGAGGAAAAAAGGGTTGGAATCTGTAATACTATTGTGTTTATGTAATTTTTATCTACTTTAATACAATTTACAACGCCAAATTTTGTCCTTTGAATGGAAGAATTATTGAGTATTTTTCAGTTACAGTCTGTAATCTTCTTTATTTATGTTCATGTATTTACTTTTATTCTTTCGGATTATCTTTTCTTCATGTATTTGACTAGTGTATAATGGATTTAGAATTCATATTCTTATTCTCTAGCCATTGTTTTAGTCATTCACCAAATATTTCTTCCAAAGTTGATGCAAAATTCATCTTTTTTGTGCTCTACATTGATGGACTGTCATTGTCATTCCTTTTCCACCAGACCTAAATTATATCGACTGTAACTGAAGTAATACCCTGCTCTTGCAAACATTCCCTATGCAAACTGCTTTATGTTTCTTGGTATTTGTGACTCCATAGACCAATACATCTTTACCTTGTTTCAACCATGAATATATGAAATTCATTCGGTGACAATATATTTGGCCTTGTTATATATTTGTGAGAGATTCCTTTGTGGAAATAGGGAAGCCAACTCCCTTTCCTAAGGTGGTTTTGTTGTTACCTCGGGGTTCACCTTTCCACAACCTTGGGTGTGATTATGAGTGCTAACAAACTGGAATCATTTCCAGGGATGAAGAAGTGCAAATCATCCTTGGTAAAAAAGACAAAGATTCTAAGGATAAAGGGTTTCTATGGGAAAAAATAAACTACTGCATGTGAAAAAGGTTGTATCATTTTCCCTGGAAACTCTACTAAAATATTCTGGAAGGTGACTCCACTGGGAAGATTGATAGTCAGAAAGAGAAATACGGGGATAGGTTTCAAATATTCCTTGGATATGAATGAAAGGTTTAGATCTGGTTGTTGGTGGTGAAACAATGGTTAAGCATCAAGAAGGTCATGTCCCTTTTCACCCTGGTGACTCCATCTATGAAGAATCCATTCTTCATAATGTTCTATGGTGGCTCCACTATCAAAGGGAGGTTGCAAAGTTTGAGGAGCTGATTAAGTTTCTCCACCATCAAGATGACTTCTCAGGCTACAAGGTATGCTCCTATGAATCTTCCTGTCATTCCTGGTAATCTCAATCAAATACCTCATGTAAATTGGAAAACATATCTTCCAATATTCAAGGATAAAAAAGGTGATGATGCTTCCATTCATTTGTTTAGATTTCATAAACATATACATAAGTTGGGGGTTGGATGGCATGAATATTCTTTAATGAAATTTTTCAGGGCTAGTTTAGAAGAAAATGATAGTTCATGGTATGAGGGATTACCATCAGGAAGTTTGTCCTCCCTTAAATAATTTCATATAGTATTTCATGAACAGTTCAAAGAGCAGTATCCTTCTCTGCTGTCAATTCAAGATTGTTGCACACACGATAAAGAGTTCATTGAAAATGTGAAAGATGAATGTGTTGATGATCAGTATTTGGATGAAGAGATTTTAGACATCTTACATGAATACTCAACTCAAAAATAAAGACAAACCAATTTCCATGATATTCAAGAAAATTCCCAGTAGTTAGTACTGTCTTCCTTGACTGAAGTTGACATAGATCAAAGCTCTATCTAAACTAGTTATATCTCTCTTCCTAAAATTGATGATGATTTGCAGCATTCTTGTCATTATCTGTGTGGCCAAGAAAGAGGTTGGGATTGTTAATCAAATCCTTCCTCATATTATTCAAGTTCTGAATTTTTGTTAGAAGAAGAGGTTGCCCCTTCCCAATTAGAAAATTCCTTTTTGCAACAACAATCTCTTCAAAGTTACAATACTTATGTTAATGATTACATAGAAAATGATAATTATGGAAACTCTCAGTTTTGTGGTCCTCCCACATGTTTATTTTCTGAAATTGCAACTAAATATAAATCAGATTTTGAAAAAATGGTTCAAGGAATACCTTTGCGTGTTGATCAAATTCAAATTTCACCTGAAGTTTTACATGAATATATAAATCCATCTTTTCTTGTAGAAGATGATCAGCCTAATGAATTGAAAGGAGATGTTTGTACTAAGTTGTTTTCTAAAGAATGCAATCAACCTGTCACAATTTCTGTTAGTGAAAAAAATCTCATTGCAATCCAAACTCAAAAGTATGAAAACAAAGTGGACGGTAAACATATTAAAAGTGACTGTTTACCTTTGTGTTTTTATTCATTTAAGTGGTTGAAAGAGAAACTTAAAGTTTCTGATCAAAAACAGAAATTTGAGATTGTGGATGAAGGTATAAACTTTCTTGGAATAGATGATAAGCAAGAAGAACAATTATGCAATCAATCCCAGCCTATAGAAAAAACAGCAGTATGCAATGAAGAGTTGGATAACAAAGAAGAAGATGAGGGTTCTCAAATGGATGTTTGTTTTTGTTTATCAAATTCATAAATTTTTTGTTAAAAGGAAATCTATTTTCTTGATGCTGTTGAGGAATAGAGTGGTATTTATTTTAAAATGAATGGAAAGAATGAAGTTGTAAAATCAGAAAATTTGAATGAATTTGTGGATGTCTTGGTTGAGGATTTCCATGAGCATTCTTGTCAAGGATCTTTTGAAAAACAATTTGATTATTTGCAAAGGGAGATATTTTTTCAGCAGCCTTCTTATGGTAAGATAATGACGAAAGTTTTTGAAGGTTGTCATGCCTTTTATGATCCAGTGGCTGATTACATGGATACATTTTTCAATTGGGGTAGTCAATTACGTGCCTGCAGTGAAGGTCAAAATTTTTATCATAACTTTTTTCCAGTATGTTTTTATGTCCCGATTTCACTTAAGCATGAGGAGAAAGTCTGTTTATGGGATCATTTTGTTGATTGGATTCATTGGAAGTTAGAAGTTACTTGAATGAGCATTGATTCTTAGTAAGTAGTGTAGGTAAGTAAATATGAATAATCTCAACATGGTGAGCATTTCATTCAGCATTTTTTAGTTTGTTTTCAGTTTCAATTTTAAAGTTCAGGTCTGTAGTTTCAATTGGTTTCTAGCCTTCAGAGTGTGGGCATGTTACAGGTTGACATGGGTTTGTTTGCATATTTTTTTCAGTTTTGTCTTTTGGAGCATGCTAAGGATTTTAGAAAATTTTGGGGAGTCTCCCAATAGATTCAATACCTAGTCTATGGGGTTCTTTTCTACCTCGCAAGGAGGATAGAATCCCTAGTTGGAGCCACTTGTTAGCACTATTTTTGTGCTAAATAGTTGGAGAGGTATAAAACAGTGTAAAGAGAAATAATGTTTGACAAGTGAAAAAGAGTTAAAGGCCTTTGGTTAAAAATGAAATATTTTATAATTAAGGAATACGTTTATTCGTTATGGATAAAAAATTTAACATTTTACCAAGTATATTTTATATAAAAAAAGTGGGATAAAGTTATGTTTTATAAAAATAAAAGAAATTTAATTTTATAAATCCAAAAATTAAATATGGATATTTTACCACGTATATTAGGCTAACACTCAATAAATACCACGTTGCTTTGTTCCTTGGCATAAAGCATTACTATGTTCCTTGGCATAAAATCAAAACATGGGATCACGCACCAACCTACCATATCATCAAACCAACCAAGTCACCAAGAAAATGAATCAAATCATGCATCAAAATAGTCTAAATATCAATCTATTAATTTGTTCCTTGATTCCTATAGAAACTTACAAGGCATATAAATTATGAAAGTGTGTTTCATCTTGTACATGTGGGATAAAACCATTGCCAAAATATATAAAAATATGTAAAAACACAATGTAAATTGATGGTTAATTGCGTTGAGGATGTCAATACGAGAGCAATTTTAATTCTAAGAGACATTTCCACAACGTTCTTTTTGTGAATGTAAAGTTTTGAAAGCACTCAATTTTTGGCGAAGTTAAATTGGAAAACAACTAGTTTTCGTAGTATGGCTCGACCTGGAAGTCACACAAGTAGATGGACTCATACAAAACCACTAAAGACAACAACAGATGGTGGACAATCAGATCCCATTACTGAGCTTCTACATACCACTGTAGATGATATAATTGTGCCACGGTGGACAGAGGTTCATTATTATGGAACAGGACATGCGTTGCAAGTACTTTATGGAGAATTTGGATTTTTTGTATTCTGGTAAGGTTTTATGCCAACACTTATTATGGTGAGAAATTATTCTATTCAGTTTATGATCTATGAAATTTTATTGAAGGGCATTAGTGCTAAGCATGCTTTGAACAGCCAAGGCCTTGAAAATGTGACTGCATTGGATATTTTCTTTCTTGGATCTCTCACTAAACTTGGAGCAATCGTTGTAACATATCCTTCATTGGTTGTTAAATCAAGTCTTCAAGCAAATCAAGAAACTACAACGAGCTAGTAAAATTGGAAAATGCATGAGCGTATTTGTGAATGTAAACATCACTGTGTGTATGAAAGCATGTTGCTTCAGATGGTGGACATGTTCCTACTCCAACACATATTATTGCCATGATTTTATCGAGCTTGAAGCAAATTGCAAAGATGAACATGAAAATGAGGTTGTTGATCGTTGTGTTGGAATACTTGTTTGTTTCATAAGTCTTCAAAGAAGAGCCATTTTGGATTTCATCTCTAGTGATAACCTTAATATTCTCCACTTGATACACGCAGATAGGAGTACATTTTAACAATTTGCATAATTTCTATTTAGTGTGTAGGTCAATATAGGTGGCGAACATCTATCACTCAACAAAATAGATTGACGACTCCTATTGATTCTGCATCATGAACATGCATGGGAAATTTGGATTCTGAAATATGCAAAATGTTTTAAAGGCCTGTATGTTTCAGTGGCCATGATATGGCTGGGAAAGGATGAATGACGCACATGGATTCTGCAATGACAACTTGCAAGAAAAGGTACAATTTCTCAATATCTGAAATTGGGTATGGGATCCACTCTTGGACGGCTCAGATCAGAGCTAAATCCCAATCCATGGTCAATATATATTCCGTAGTGGCAAAGTGTAGGTGGTTTAATCTTGTAAAGTTTGGAAAATTTTTATTCCACGTGCAAGTTAACACACGTTTTTTTATCCCATGCCTTTGAAAATAAAATCAATGGTTGGAAAGTAGTCATTGATGGAAAAGGCCATGAGGTTAAGGATAAAGAAATAATTAAACATCAAAAGGTTTTTGTAGATATTATCTGAACCATGTTAGCCCCTGTTCTATGTTGAAGATGATGTTTTCGAGCCCTTCATTGAGCCAATTTATTCACCCTATTATGGTTCATAGAGAAGACAGTAAAGCTCTCAAGGATATTGTTCCAGGCATCATTACAAAACAACAAACATAAGAAGAAGCCTTATTCTCTAAAATGATTGTTTTGAGCATTGACTTTCGGGACATGTTTCCTCCAAACCGATCATTTTCAGAAACCGGGAGAGTTTTTTCTCCATAATGGACAAATATACAATAACCTCTCTTAGTGTTTACACATGTTTTACGGTTTGGGTGAATCAAAGGCATTTTCAGAGGGTAATTTTTTAGGTTTTCAGATGATTGTTTTAGTCATTAAATTCAAAGAGGTTTTTACACCAACTGGGAATGAATTTTAAGAAAATGAGAGACATTTTTATTCATAAAATTCCAATATCAAAAAATTTCCTTCATTTTTGACATAGGTATCACATACTGGGAGCATTGAAAGAGTCTTCAAGGTGTATTTTTCCATAAATTTAAAGTTTACTCTTTGAGGCATCAATTTCAAAATCAGATCCTGAGGAGCTAGAGCTGAATATGAGCAAACGAAGACATGGGTTTCGATAGGAACATGTTTAATCACAATAACCTCTCTCATATTTCAACAATATGTCACTAGTTGAGATATACAAGGGGGGATTTCAAACCTATTTTTCAATAGTCCGCATCCTATTTATGTTTCATGTAAATCGTGGAAAATGTGCCACGTTAGAGTTTGTTAGGAGTTTGTTTTTCAATTTGTAACTTATTTTTCCCCCATTTCAAGGTTTGTCTTGGGGGACCCAAACAATATAAGTATATCATAAGCATAGGACAAAAGGGTTGGAATCCATAATACTGTTGTGTTTATGTAATTTTGATCTGCTTTAATACAAGTTTTAGAGCTGAATGTTAGCCATTGACTGCAAGAATTCTTGTGTATTTCTCAGTTACAGTCTGTAATATTATTTCTTTATGTGCATGTACTTCCTTTTATTCTTTCCATTAAATTTTATTCATGTCTTTGAATAGTGTATAATGGTTTCAAAATTCATATTCTTATGCTCTAGCCATTGTTTTAGACATTAACCAAATATTTCTTCCAAAGTTGATGTAGAATTCATATTTTCGGTGCTATGGATTGATGGACTATCATCGTTCTTCCTTTTCCACTAGACCCAAATTATATCGATCATAACCAAAGTACTACCCTACTCTTGTAAACATTCCCTATGCAAACTGCTCTGTGCTTCTTGGTATTTGTGACTCCATATCCGAATACATCTTTACATTGTTTCAACCACCAATATCTGAAATTCATTCTGTGACAATATATCTGGCCTTGTTATATATTTGTGAGAGATCCCTCTATTGAAATGGGGAAGCCAACTCCCTTTCCTAAAGTGGTTCTGATGTTACCTCGGGGTTCTCCTTTCCGCAACCTTAGGTACGATTCTAAGTGCTAACAATAGGAATGTACACAATTGTATGATTGACTCGGGAGTATCATCTAATGTTATTCCTAGATCCGTCTGTAGGAAACTTAATGCAACCTAGGAACCTTTCCCTACCCAAATAGTCCAATTGGAAATATCTAGAGTTAAGGTAGTATGTGAGATGAAGAATGTCCTTCTGACATTATCCATAGATCCTAGGATCCAACATATAGTAGATATTGTTGTGGAAGATATCCCTAAGATTTATGGAATATGGCTAATTAGGGATTGGTCAGAGAATATTAAGGGATACTTCACCACTAATTGGTCACACTTGTGGTTACCATACAATGGCAGACGCTACCAGATCAAAATTTTCAGAGAACATTTTAGCAAGAAAATAGTCTCGGATCTTAATGACCCAAGTGAACCTGCTATTTTTTTCACTTCAGCCATAGAGAATTATAACTTTAACACTTTCTTTGGGAATTTTCCTGTTGATACCTCCCCCGCTCAGGATGTTGATAAGTTATCAGAAATTGACAATTGCACAGTTGTTCCATTTACTGGAGAAATTATTCACAATGTATATAATGTCAATATGAATTTTAGATTAAATTTATATTCTTGGACACTTCTCTTTGATGGGTCTAAATCCAAGGATGGTGCCAGTGCAGGTTGCATACTCATGGATCTTAAGGGCACCAAATGGATGATTGCTTGCAGACATGAATTCGAGTGTACCAACAATATTGTTGAATATGAGGATCTAGTACAGGGTCTCATGAAGGAAATAGACTTGGGAGCACAAGTCATTGAATGTTATGGAGATTCTGAAATCATATTCAAGAATTTAAGGTATAAGATCCATTGTTTTTATCCACATTTGTTGAATTATCAGAAGCTAGATAGGGACATGAAAAATTCTTTTAAGGATTTTAATATCAAATTTGTCCCTATATCACATAATTTCGATGTAGATATTTTAGCCAACACTGCATCTAGGCGCATTCCACCGTAAGGCATGTCCCCTGATACCTTTTCTATTAAACTCATGTACAGACCTTCTATACCATATAATGTAACTAATTGGAAAATCTTTGATGATGATGTTCAAATTTTAGACTTCCTGACAACCCAGTACACTTTTAATGACTTAGCCATAGATGAGGCTGAACATGATAAGTATCTATCTAATCATAAATTCCCCTCTAACTTGAACCCTAAATCGATCATTAACTTAGATAAATACTATGACCCGCAAGATAAGTTTAAAGGTAATCCTAATTGCAAAACTCATAGTTCTTCTGTTAATTATAAAACTGTTAATCTTGGAAATGAGAATAATCATCAACTCATTAATATAGGGCTCACTTGTTCTCCAGAGGAAGAGAGGGCCTTAGTTAATCTATGTAAATAATTTAAGGATGTTTTTGCATGGACTTATGATGATTTAATTTTTTTTTATTCTTCTATCATGTAGCATAACATACCCCTAAATCCCAACATAAGACCCTACCAACAAAAGTTGAGGAAGAACCATTCTATCCTTGATCTATCCGTCAAAAAAGAGCTTGCGAAACTCCTAAAATATAAAACCATTTTCATGGTTAAACACACATAATGGATCTCTTACCTGGCCCATGTCTGGAAAAAAGAGTGGGGAGATCAGTCTGTGTGTGGACTTCCGCAACTCAAATAGAGAATCTGAAAAGGACAACTACCATGTTCCTTTAATTGAACAGATTTTGCAAAGAGTTTCGGGTGTAGAAATTTTTTCTTTGCAAAGAGTTTCATGGGTAGAAAATACAAAGAGTTTCAGATTTTCAGGCTATAATCAAGTTCTGGTCACAACCTTCGACCAGATTAAAACTTCTTTTAGAACACCCTAGGGCAATTTTTCTTACAAGAGGATGCCTTTCAGACTGATAAATGCCAGTGCAACATTCTAGAGAGATATGGATGTAGATTTCATATGTTTGATGCTTAATTCTATTGTTGTCTACTTACATGATATAACTATTCTTTCCCAAAAAACGACATGATCATCTGTTTGCATTAAGACAAGTTTTTGAAAGATGTAGGAAGTATGGAATTTTTTTGAACCCAAAGAAATCAGTTTTTGCAGTTACGGAAGGAAAAATTCTTGGATTTATTGTTTCAAAATATGGAATAATAATTGACCCAAAAATATCTAAATCCATTGCAAAATTGGACTCCCAAGCTCAAATAAATCCATGCAATCTTTCCTTGGGAAGATTAATTTTGTTAGGAGGTTTGTACCAAACTTTGCACAAATAGTTAGGCCACTTCATTATCTAATTAAGAAACATGCTTTTCTTAAGTGGTCTGACATCAAAAAGGATGTGTTCATAAAAATTAGGAAGGCCATAATGGATGCTCCGGCATTGATTCCCTTTGATTTTTCAAAATATTTTATTTTATATACATTCACTGCTGATTTTTCTTATGTTGATGTGTTAACTCAGAAACATGTAGAGGACACATAGATCCCTATTTCATTTATCAGTTCCACATTCAAAGGGGTCGAGTTGAATTATACACATATTAACAAACAAGATTATACTATATATAAATATGTGAAGCATTTTAGGCCTTATTTGTGTATGTCCAAAGAAAAGGTGATTGTCCCATATGAAGTAATAAGAAATGTTTTTGGTTCAAAAGGAGTTAGGAGAAAAGAGAGCTCACTCAATGACCATGCTTCAAGAGTATGATTTGGAGACTAAGCCTACCAAGATTGTCAAAGGGTATGGTTTAATTTTACTAGCAATCCAATCTAACAACCCCAAGGAGGAACAACAATTGATTCAAGAGGAATACATGTATGTTGACACAGTTGATGTTATTTCTACTCCATCTTTCGAATGGTATGATGATGTTAAGTTTTATCTCATTCATGGGTATGCCCCTCCAACCCTCAACTTTAAGAAGCACAATACATTAATATTAAAATAAACACCTTATCAATTCATTGTTAATGTGTTGTTTCATATAAATTATGATGGTGTCTTTCTCAGGTGTGTAGAAAAACTAGAAGCTCACAATATTCTATTTGAAATGCACACAGGACCTGCAAGAGGACATTTTTCAGGTGAAACCACTATGCATATAGGATTGAGAGTAGGATACTATTGGCCCACATTATTCAAAGATAAATATACCTTCGTCAAAAAAGTGCGAGGCCTTCCAAAGATGTGTTGGTAAGTTGAAAAACCAGATTCCCCCCTCCAGCTATTTACAGTCCAGTTCCATTTCAACAATGGGGACTATATTTTGTTGGTCCCATTACTCCTCCCTCTGTGTTGTAGCATAAGTACATATTAACTGCAACATATTATTTTACTAGGTGGATAGAAGCGATTCCCCTTAGAGTTTCTAGTACCAACTCAGTTATATCCTTTCTAGAGAGTAACATTGTTACCATTGTTGGAGTGCTTGAGTCTTTGGTGTTTTATAATGCCTCGTATTTCAATTCAATTGATATCACACAATATTCCCTATAAAAGGGGATTAAAGTGAAGTATTCTACAAAATATTACCGGAAAGGTAATGGTTTGGCAGAGTCTTCCAACATGAAATTGATCAATATTTAAAAGAATATTGTGGCCACACACCACAAATATTAGCATACAAATCTCTTCAATGCTTTATGTGTAGATCGAATCACTCCCAAGGTTTCCATTGAAAATTCTCCATACTGCCTTATCTATGGAAAACAAACCATTTTACCATCAAATATGCCCCTCCCCTCACTACAAATTGCAAAAACTATTTCACGGGATCATGAATCCTTTCCCCTTCAGAACCGAATTTACACACTTTTTAAATTAGAAGAGGAGACAAAAAAATCCAGAAATAAGTTATGTCAACATCAACAACTGATGAAGAGATGGTTTGATGATAAATCCTCCACCAATCATAATTTTCAGATTGGGAATCTAGTACTGAAGTGGGACAAGCCCCACAAAGACAAAAAGAGACTACACCAAGTTTCAACATCTATGGTTAGAGCCATTCATTATTACAGAAAATATTGGCCCTAGTACTATTTGATTACAGATGTTGGAAGGTCTCTCTGAGACCTCTGCAACAAATATCCATCTCCTCAAGAAGTATTTTTCTTAAGGTAATATTTTGCTTATATGTACAAAAGCGTGCTATTTTGATTCCTTTTCTTTTATATTTGTTTGGTTTGATTTCTTTCTTCTTTGTTTTGTTTACAAAACATAGCGTTCTTACAACAACTAGTTGCAATTGGTAAGTGGTTTATCCCTAGAATGTTTTAACTAAGAAATTTTAACTTAGATATGTCAGAAATCTCCACTCGGTTTATATCTTCATGGCAATACAATCCAAGATCTGTAATATTTCTTTAAATTGGATCTTCATTTCCTACACTCACTATCTTTATTTATTCTCATGACGATGACAAAGTTTTCAAGAGCAATTTGGTATTCTTGTCAGGTTCGTTAGTGACTATTGGAAGCACATCTTTAACATCCCCTTTAACCTATGTTCTTTTTTGATCTCACCTTGATCACCTTGGAATTAACAAAATTACCTTAATAAGTGTAAACTGCAAGATAGGAGTTCTTATCACAAGACATCCTATCATGTTCATAGACATGCTCAATGAATGACATTACCACTAGATGGTTCCCAAGATAGGGTAATGGCTTTCATTTTGCATTTGTAAATTATTTTTGTTTTTGTTGTTTAAAATACAACTTATTATATTCAAGGACATTGGGTCTTATCACAATCCAGCCTGACCATGTTCATGGACCTTATTTGGACTGAAATTATTGATAGGTGGTTACCAAGATATGGTAATTGTTGTTGGTGTAAAATCCAAAAGACAAGGAGTCTCCTTACCGAGCTAGCTTGTTCAGTTTATAGGTAAAACCTGTGTGTGACATTGTACCTTAAAAGGGAAGTGGTATTGTGTCAAAATTGTTGTTTGTTACTGTTATTTAAAATAAAAGGGAGAATTTTGTATATATCTCTAATAAAAAATTCATATTCAAGGTGATTATTGGTTTGATGCTCATGATATAGATAAAGGTTTTTAATAGAAGCTTATCTAAAATTGCCCTCGTTGTTGACATCTTGTTTACAAGAATTCCTATCACTGCTAAGACTTATTCATTTGTTGAGTATCATTATCAGTGGTTATGGGATCGAAAGAGGAGAATTATATCTATTACTTTTATAGATCCGGTTGTCTTTTCATGAAGTTGTTGTTTGTTATGAACTTAAACATTTTTTCTAACTGACATATCTTCTTTGAAATTTTTTATGTAAATTTGTACAAAGATAAATTCTTCTCCCAGTGAGTCATCATTTGTTTTTTCCACCAACATATCCCATTTTAAATTGATAAAATGGGAGCACCATTCATCCTTTCAATTTCCTTTTGAGGCCATAATCTTGTCATGGGAGTTTTCATTTTCTTTAATTGTAAGTACTGTGTTTTCTCCTTAATAAAATTTATTTAGAAACCTTGTTTTTTTTGTGTTTTGTGGATTGTACAAATACCCTTTTATTTTACATATGTTTATGTTATATTTTTAACATTAAGCTAGCATAACATTAGGATCTTTAACTGAGAGAAAAACAAGAACAAAAATCAAACACAAGAGACAATGAATAGAGTGTTTTTCCTCAGGGAAACCATAAATGGAGAAAACCCTGCAACTTCCTCAGAGATAGAATCAACACCAAAAGTGAAACCCAAAAATAGTAAGATGATCTCCCGACAGTGATAACCTCTTTCTTCCTTGCTCCAGTGTCTTTCTCTTCCTCAGCTATGCGCTACAACTGAGTGTGAGTGAGCGTGTGATAAATAGAGAGGCTAGCTCTCTATTTATACTAATTCTCGACTTGAATAAACCCAAATAAGTCCAACTTCACTAGGTGAGTATAATAACCCCAGTGCCCTAGAACTACGGGGACTTTAACCCTTAAACAATAAGAGGGTTATCCACCTTGACTTAACATGACTTGTTTACATTATACAAACTCCCGATAGGAACCTCGGGGCATGACATGACTCAAGTACATTACAAATACATCCTGGAATAAACATCAGGTTATAATACATAAGAAATACAAGTGAATACATTCCGAAGTTACAATTACATCAACACTCCCTTTTAACTAGGAAGGTAGTCCCTCGACACAATTTATTAGCACAAGTCTTCTTCTCTGTATCATCTGGATCATGATTGAGTCCTCGTCATCTTCACCTTCAAGTCATCTCTATATTCAAGTCACCTTCATCTTCAAGTCATCTTCACCTGGATCTGGATCATCACACAATCTGGATCATCATCACTGGATCTAGATCATCCCTCGATCTTGATCATCTCTGGAGCATCATCAATGGATCTAGATCATCCCTCGATCTGGATCATCATCACTCGAAATTCACGGGTGCTATCTCATGATTCTTATTGTCATAGGAATTTCTATAGATCCAGCACTTTTTCATGTTGGTTGTAGGCCTAGCCTCCATGTAGGTCTTCTTCCAGCACTTATACCTAACCCTAAGTCAAATTAGCCCACCCAGCACTTATATCTGATCATGTAGGAACCAATCGTATAATCATATAAGAAATTCATGCCCAACACTCACATCTGACCATGTGGGAACACCTCCCACAACCCTGTTAGAAAGGCCCAACACTCACCTCCATAAACCAATGTCAGAAAGGCTCAGCACTTACACTTGGCCATGCAGTGAACCAATCCTCCATACCGAAAGGCTCTGCACTTACATTTGACAATCAATGTCAGAAGGGATTTTCACTTATATTCGACCATGCAAGCAACCAATCCTTCATGCCCAAAGGGCTCTGCACTTACATCTAACAACCAATGTCAGAAGGGCTTGCACTCAAATCTGATCATGTAGGAACCAATCCTATAGTCATATCAGAATGGCCCCTAGTCCCAAACTGAGCTACTTGGTAACTAGCTAGGTGCCTCCATTCTAGGAATGGAATTCAATGTTTACTTCTGATCATGTAGGAACCAATCCTATAGTCACATCCGAATGGTTCAGCACTCACATCTGACATGGAAGGAACCAATCCTCTCACCATGACAGAATGGGTCAGCCCTTACATCTGACCATGGAAGGAACCAATCCTCTCACCATGTCAGAATGGCTCTCAGTCTCATCATTTCCCCTTGGAGGAAACCTCGATCTGGAGAACACCAAGCTTCTCCCTGAAGTACTTGAACTTCACCCTAGCCAATGGCTTTGTCAACACATCAGCTATATATTCCTCTGTCACAACATATTGGAGCTTCATTGCTCCCCTCTGCACCATATCCCTGATACAGTGATACTTGATCTCGATATGCTTCGAATCATCATGGAACACTCTATTCTATGAAAACTTCACGCAACTATGGTTTTCACAATGTATACAAGTAGCATCCATCTGGATATCAAATAAATCAGACAGTAGCTTTCGTAGCCATACTGCCTCACAACTAGTTGAAGAAGCTACAACATACTCTGCTTCAGCTGTACTCAGTGCCACACAGGATTTCTTCCTGCTAAACCAAGAGATCACACCTGATCTGATACTAAAGCAACACCCTGAAGTACTCTTCCTATCAATGGCACTGCCTTCCCAATATGAATCAACATAAGCCTCCAGGTTAATCTTCCGATTCACCTTATACTTGAGCCCATAATCAATTGTACCCCTCAGGTACCTCAAAATATGCTTTGCAGCAATCAAGTGAACATTTCTCAGATATGTTAAGAATTGGCTCAAGGTGTTCACGGCAAAGCAAATATCCGGTCTTGTGTTCATCAGATACATCAAGGACCCAGTCATCTAACGATACATCCTAGCATCAACTGTCTATGATGAAGCATCACTCAATAGCTTCAAGTTTGATGCCATAGGTGTGGTCATGGCCTTGCAGTCCATCATCCCAAACCTCTTTAGGATCTCTACTGCATACTTCCCTTGTCCGAGGGATATTCCTTCTTCATTCTGCCACACCTCCATGCCTAGAAAATAATGCATCATACTGAAGTCCTTCATTTCAAACTCAACAGTAAGATTTCTCTTCATATTAGAAATAAACCCATCCATACCTGTTACAAATGTATCATCTACATACAGTAGGAGCATCACCGGGTTGCCATGTTCAACCTTGTATTAAAGGTTGGAATCTTCTTTACTTTTGGTAAATCCCAAACTGGATAGAAAGCTGTCAATTCTTTTATACCATGTCCTAGGTGCCTGTTTCAAACCATACAGGGATTTCTTCAATATGCACACATGAGAATCCCTGTTATGTGTCTCAAAACCAAGTGGTTGTTCTACATACACTTCCTCTTCCACTACACCATTCAAGAAAGCAATCTTGACATCCATTTGGTGTATCTTCCATTTCATCAATGCAACCAAAGCAAGTATTAATCTGATGGAAGTGTATCTAGCTACAGGTGCAAAGGTTTCTTCATAGTCTATTCCTTCTTTCTGGGAGAAACCTCGAGCCACGAATCTTTCCTGATATTTATCTATGCTACCATTTGCAGCATGCTTGATCTTGTAGATCCATTTGAAAGTTACAACTGACTTCCCTTCTAGTCTTGGGACAACATCCCAAACATCATTCTTCATGATCGATTGATAATCTTTGATCATAGCATCCTTCCATTCCTTCCATTTTGTCGCTTCTTCATAATTGGAAGGTTCTTCATTGATAAAGTCACATAGTAAAGCTACATATCCAGAGCAGGATCTAGTTCTCTTTCTTTCTCTGTGATTCTCTTCTGGAGCCCCATATCTTTCCACACCTTGGATAATTTCTTGTACCTAAGTAGGTTTCCTCTTGTGAGGATTCTTCTCCTGAGGTGGATCTACAGGTCTTTTTGGTTCTTCAAATTCTCGATCTTCTTCTTAAATTTCTTCATTCATGGTTGTATCATGAATTATGGGTGCTTCTGTTTCTTCAGGATCTTCAACAGGTCTCTTTCTGGATTTGTTGTAAGCTGTGTCTTCATCAAATGTTACATCCCTACTGATGTTGATCTTCTTGAATCTTGGGAAATATATTTTGTAAGCCTTCAAGCTTTCAGAGTATCCCACAAATATACCCTTCTTTCCAGAAGGATCTAATTTTGTTCTTTTCTCTTTTGAAATGTGTATGTACACTCGATAGCCAAATATTTTGAGATGGCTGAATTCTGGTTTCTTGCTGAAAAAGACTTCTTCGGGTGTCTTGTTCTCGAGTACTCTGTGCGGAGTATGGTTATGTACATACACCACTATTTTGGCAGCATCTGCCCATAGATGCATGGGAAGATCTTGATCATGAAGCATTGCTCTTGCAGCTTCCATGATAGTTCTATTCTTCCTTTCTTCAACCCCATTCTGCTGTGTATTATATGGAGTGGATAACTCCCTCTTAATCCATGATTCTTTTTATAAGTATTTGAATTCATTTGATGTGAATTCTCTACCATTATCTGATCGAAAGGTATTGATCTTCTTTCCTGTGTGGCTCTCGATCAAGGCTTTGGATTCCTTGAACTTGCTGAAAACTTCATCTTTGTTATTCATGAAGTAAATCCATGTTTTCCTAGAAAATTCATCAATGAAATAAACATAGTATACATACCCACTTAGTGAACTTAATGACATTGGTATGCATACGTCAGAGTGGATGATTTCCAAGATTCCTTTTTCCTTGCTCTTGCTACTTGAAAATGTCTTCTTTGTATTCTTTCCTTTCACACATCCTTTGCATATCCCTTCATGTTTTGCTTGAATTTCTGGAAGACCTTCAACAAGTTTGCTTGCAAGTGGTAGTGCTCTGTAACTTTTGTGCCAAAGTTCATTTGGCTCTACTGTGTCATGGACCAAAGCTCATTCTGGATGGCCGTTCAATTTGTATAAACCTCCTTCTTGTTCTCCAATCACTATTGCATCGTCAATAGTATTTGCTCTTGACCACATGAGGACTTGGCCATCTACAAATGCAACCCTCATGCATTTTCCATCCAATGACAATATGGATAGAAGATTCTTCTTTATTCTTGGTACAAACAAGACATCCTTCATCTTCATAGAATTTCCGGAGTCTAGCTTGTAGGAGGATTCACCACTACCTTTTATGGGATATTGGTAGTCATCCCTAAGTTTCACCTTATGGGATGAATTATGTTCGGATAGTTTCTCTAAATATTCCTTGAAACCTGTCATGTGTTTGGAATCCCCACTGTCAATAAGCCAATATTTCCTTCCATGAGTGACAGTTCCCATGAGAGTGGATATCAAAACATATTCATATTCACTTGAAGAGTCTTCACTTTCTTGTTTTACTCTCTTCCTGGGAGGATCATCATCCTCAGCAGTGTGAGCATGATGTCCCATGCCATTACATCTCAAACTACTTTCATGTCTTATACCGACCTAGTTAAGTGAGCATTATACCACACAAACCCTAAGGAGTGATGCTTTTATGACCACACTCATACCCAAGTGGCATTTTTCCACCCAAATGTTTTTTCTAGAGCTTATGCTCTTATGCATCCCTAACAACTCTTGACCACCAAATTCCTTGATGCGACCATGTCCCAATTTTATTTTGAAGAGGTAATAAAATATTGGATGGAGAATCTTGTTGAGTAGGTCCTCAAGGTGAACAATTCTTACCATTTTTCATGGATCAAGGAACATTTTTCCCCATTGGTAGCCATGTTTTGCTGACTGTATGGATTCCCCAAGTGCACGGTGTTCAAAGTCAAGTGTCTGTTATATCCAAATCCTATCACCACCATGTGATAAGACCTTTGAATTACATTTTTTCCCTTAATTCCAACACTTAGAGTGGAAACCCCATGTTGTTTGTCAATTCTACATGAAAATACTCAACACCACGCTTTCCCAGTGAACCACGAGTGGTACCTTGCTCGCACTGCCTGTATCCTATTTTCCATAAGCGGTGCCACTACCTATGGCCTTTTTTCCATAAGAGATTCTTATCTAAATCACTCTATCATAAGAGGAGAAAAGTGGTACCCTGGGTAAAATGGGAAAAAGAGAAGTTTCTTGAGGTTTCTAGATCATGAGCCTCGTGTCCTCCATTATCCCTATCATTGTGGGTCAGTCGAGTTTGAGATCCCCCATCATAGGATATTAGAGGCCACCTCATCCAAAAATCTCTTAACCATTCCTATCCATTGAGTGGTATAAATACAAGATCATTTCTACGGTTGAGGGGGAGAACTATAGAGGTATTGTTATGCTATTGGATTGGCCACTTGGCCCAAGCCATTGGAGAGCATAGAGAGAAAAGTTGGAGCTTATGGGGATGAAGTGTTTGTCTCGTGGATATGCATGTCGACACTAAGGATTAATTGGTTGTAAAATTATCCATTCATCTTAATGCAAAGCTGATTTCCATCCCACATTACCGTTGTTTTGATTTCGCATGTACATGTTGTTAGATTCCTTAGTCACTAACATGGATAAGTAGATGATGTTCTGGTAGATTTTATATGTTTGCATGTTTGATCTAGTTGTAGGTACATAGGTTCACTATCGAAGCAACATTCCAGGTGTCTACGACATCCAGGGAGGGTCTTCATCCTTTGTCATTCACTCATTTGTTCTAGATCTGAACCATTGAGACCAAAGGAACAGCTTCTATCTGCAGAAGGTGAAATATTCCTGGTTACAAATCTGGCGACTTCGTTGGGGAATAGATAAATGTATCAGTTGATCTGATCTTCCTCGGTTCTTCAACTCTTGTCCAAATCCAGGCTCCATATCCAACTCTCTTCGATCAGATATGCTATCTGACTCAATGTATTGTGGTTTGAAACTTCCATAGCTGTCTAGATCTAAATTATTTCGACCTTTTATGCTCTCTTTTACTCTCAATCTATCAGTTTTTTGCCTTGATTTGATCAATTTATAACTTGATCTTTCATTCTCCTTGTGTTTTGGATCTATTCAGGGAACCGCTCATGCGTCGTTGGCAACAAGCGGTGCCACCGCCTGAACTCTGTTAACAGTACGCAGTGCCACTACCTGAATCTAGTGAGCAAGAACCGTTTCTGCCTCAAAACCACCTGTCATCAACCTCATCTGTGCAGTGGCAGGTAGGCCCTGTTCCAGACTTTGTATTTTTATTTTTGTGTGTTTTTGGCTTACTTTTTGATGTGTGTATTCTGCAGTCGCTTTGATTGTTGTATTCTTTCTGCATTCAAAGAGAGTTTATGTTTCTTGCATTGTATTTTGTGTTCTTTTCTTTGCTTGAAACCTCTTTCCCTTTTCTATAGATATTAGCAGTTAGAATTGGGAAATATACATTTCATTTTCTTGAGTATGCTTTGGTTTGTTTTGGACTTGGAATGCATGAGTGATCCATGTTTTTTTGAGTCTTTCTTTGCTTGGGGTGATTCTTGTTTCCTGTTGCATGCTGATTTTTTCAGTGCTTGGTAGGAAAGATTGGTTCTTCGTTTCCTTATCTGTTTCAAAGAGAATTTTTAGTTTTCTCTCTCCTTTGTTTTATTCGCAAGCGTTGTTGAACGATTTTCTTCTTGTTTTGTGCATGATTGTTTGAAATTCTAGATCTTACTTTCATTAAGAAGAAACATCTATTTTCAGCTTTACGTGCATTAGAGTTAGTTTCGTTTGGAAACGTTAGTGAAATCATCTTTCCATCAAGTTTTTATGCATCCTTTTCAAGCATGAAAGGATAGGAAACATTTTTGGTTTATTTATGTTTGATGTTCTCTAGATCTCTTTCTTTTTTCCCTTGAAGATTGTTGGGGTGCATTGATATTTCCCTTTTCATTTGAAAAGATAGAATTGCATTTGCATTTGGGTGTGCATTTTTTTGGAAGAAAAGTAAATCTCTCTCCCTCTCTTAGGTAGAATTTCATTGAAGAGGAAAACTTGCATTATTATATAGATCAGTGTGCATCTTCTTTAAATTAAAGTTTTCACTCCATGGTTCCACCTAAACGCACAATATAAAATTAATGGTAGTACTAGGTTAAAATTTTTAGCAATTTGAGTGATAAGTTAGAGACGTGTTTGGGCATATTTAAGCATAGGAGCTATCATTACTCGTCCACATTACATCCCAGGACTCGCACGGTTCTTCCACATACCATCGGTATATCGAACGACCTTTCACACACCCTTGAGGTAAATAGAAAGGTACCTCATGTACTCGATTGTATGTAGGAAGGCCCCTTGTGAACAGTTATGCATTAGACAACACTACCACCGATTTGATCTCCCACGTACCTAGCATATATCAGGAGACCCTTTTAGGAATCCTCAAACCATCTGAGTTATCCTTTTGGGCCTATCTTGTGAGGTTCCTGACTCTTATCCACTCCTTTCACATGTTTTCTTGTTGCTTTTAGTTTGAGTAGTACTTGCTTGTGCATGGTAGTTAGGGGGTTATTAGAGAGTTTAGAGATGGCATCCTCATCTGGGACTACCACTCAAGAGGTACCTTTCCAAGGTGTACCTCTTGTTTTCCCTCCAAGTGAAGGTATTGGTCCTCCCTTTATTGCCACTCTAAATCTTCTTGGATTAACTATAGGATTACCGGTCTGGATTTTTAATCTGGTAATTCCCATTACACCTAATGTCTCAAATGTCACCTCTCCTCTAGGAGAGGATTGACCTCAACCTAATCCCTCTCCTTATTTGTCGGTTGTTTCTTCATCCCTTTCTTCTTCTTCACTTGAACAAAGCTCTATGGTTATTAGTCATGTGGATAAGAAGAAGAATAAAGGGAAGGGTAAGAAGAAGAAGGATAAGAAAGAGAAAAAGCAGCAACCATCTACTCTTGATGGTGCCGATTCTAAGAGAACACTCAGAAAACCCAAGTTCCCTTGTAATCTTCGAAAGGGGGACCACCTTCTTAAGGAGTGTCTCGGTCTCTCCCATGTATAAGAAGAGTGATCTAAAAGGTCCAAGCCGTCCATGTCATCAACCTATGATCATCATGTTGACAATACTCCTATAACCAGTGACCCATTTCTTAAGAGTTGAAAGGGTAAAGTAAAAAATCCTTGCTTTCTTTGAAAGGACATGCCCTTTACTTACCTTTGTCCTCTCATGGATGAAGCTTCTATGTTGTTGGAAGATATTACTGTTTCTCGTTAATAGATTCCAACAAGTTATTGTAAGTTGTTTCTTGAACCCCCATTGGTTGATCAAGTGGTCGACTTGATTTCACCCTTGGTCGATCCCACTCTTCCATTGAAGAGTGAAGTTGAAGTGGTAAATCCAATTCCATCCTTGGTTGATCCCACTCTTCCTTTGAAGAGTGAAGTTAAAGTGGTAGAGTCAATGTCATTTCCACCCAATCCCACTCTTTCATTAGAGAGTGTTAAGATTGAAGTAGTCTCTTTGACCAAATCTTTGTCTTGTTCTTCTCTTCCAGTAGAGAATGGACTGAAACTTGCTGAAGTTTTTATTCTCCGTCCTAATTGTTCTCAACAAGAGGAAATTTTGTCCCTTTTGAATAGAACCCTCTCCAAGTACTTAGGTTATTTCCTTTGACTAGAGTAACCTAACATAGTCTTTTCTTCATTTGAGTGTTCCTTTCTAGATAGTTGTGAATGTTACTGCTAGGAGGATACTTCGCACTATTGTTGACGAAGGGGCTTCTGTTAGTATTCTATCCTCAACTTCTTGGCAAGCTTTAGGTTCTCCTCAGCTTGTGCCATCCATTGATAAGATACTGGATTTTAATAGAAGACCTACTGTACCTTTAGGGACCCTTCCTTATTTGCCTATTACATTAGGAGGGAAAACTATCTGTATTGATGTTATGGTGGTCCAAGGTCCTTTATATTTTAATATACTACTTGGACATGATTATGTTTATGCCATGAAGGATTTTGTGTCCACACTCTTTAGAGTTATTCATTTTCCCCATGATGGGAAGGTTGTGACCATTGATCAGCTTTCCTTTGTTACACCTAACCATCACATTACTCCTAGTAATCAGACTGCCCTGATTGTGTCGCATGTTCTTGTGGTTCCTTCCCCTTCTTCTAGTTAGCTTCTTACCATCATAGGTAAAATGGGGGGCATGGCTATAATCTATGGACATCATAATGGAGCTAAGATGCTAGCTTTTATGTAATGGGGGAAACCTACCAACCCTTGGATATCATGTTCGGTAGGACCAGGTTTGAAAGCATAGTTTACTTTTGGTTCCAAGCTCGTTAAAAAATAAAACCACTCCTTAAGGATAGTTTACCTTTTGGTTTCAAGCTTGCATAAAAATGAAACCATGTGATGAGAATAGTTCCCATTCTGTGTCAATCTCGTTAAAAAATGAAACATATTCCTATGAGCAAAGTTCCCATTCTATGTCAAGCTCGTTAAAAAATGAAATAGATCACCTCAAGCATAGTTTACCTTTTGGTTTCAAGATTGCATAAAAATGAAACCATTCTTGAGAATAGTTCATTTTCTATTTCAAGCTCCTTAAAAAATGAAATAGGTTTCCTTAAGCATAGTTTACCTTTTGGTTTCAAGCTTGCATAAAAATGAAACCATGTTCCAAGCATAATTACCTTCTGTTTCAAGCTTGTGTAAAAATGAAATAGATCCCCTTCCCTTGATTCGAGTCTTCCCTTTAGTGTTAGAACACTAACCTTCTTTTCACCTGCCTGCTTCTTGTTCTTCCTACCCCCCTGGTGAACATTTTCACATTAGTAGCCAAGTTTTTAGGTTGGGTATGGAAGAAGAATCGTCAGATGAATCGAAGCTTGTGGGGCATGTTGAGCCCCTAGAAATCATGGTAGGGGTAAGATTCACTAGCAATCATGCTAGGGGAAATCTTCCAACCTCTGTATATCATGTTAATGGGATTTTTTCAAGAATATTTTACCCATTGGTTTCAAGCTTGCGTAAAAATGAAACCAATCCCTGAGCATTCTTTCAACTGATCTTTGAGCTTGTTAAAAACAGTAAGATGGTGTTGAGCTTACTTTTCATTTTTCATCCTCTGGTTAAAACATGAAAAGTGGTTTGAGCTTAGTTTATTACTTTTTTGTGCTCTGGATTCAAACATGAAAAATTCTAATAGAGTCTTATTTAATCTCTTTTCGGAATCTTAAAATGTGAAAAGATAGTCGAGTACTTGTCTTCTTCATACTCGTAAAATTATTTGAAGAGTCGTCTCTCTGACGGTAGGTTATCTCTTTTTCGGTTCGGATAGACTATTTACGAAAAAGGAACACTCCATCCAATCATGACTGGAAGAGTTCTCTAAGGTATTATTTTATACTTTTTCGGGCC
This sequence comes from Pseudotsuga menziesii, assembly GCA_001517045.1. NCBI lineage: Eukaryota > Viridiplantae > Streptophyta > Pinopsida > Pinales > Pinaceae > Pseudotsuga > Pseudotsuga menziesii. The sequence continues at coordinate 28,563 of LPNX010914913.1, read as the reverse complement.
TAAGGGAATAAATCATACAAAAAAAGGACCCTTTGGAGTCTTCTTCCGTGGTCATTCAGACTCTCTAAACATGAACGATACCGAGTTTTCTTTCATTGGACTCGTTAAATAAAACATTTAGAGACCCATTTTTTGGAATGAACCCCTCCTCTCTCAGGTTCGTAAAACATATGAATTTGGACTTTTCTTCGGACGAGCTATACCGAGTGTTTGTTACCCTCTTTGAACTCGTAAAACTGAAAAGAGGAACTCATCAATCATGATGGGGAAAATGGGAAGGGAATCATTTTGAAAATAAATGGCAGTAGTTTGTCGTTACCTTTGAACATGGCACTACTCTGCATATCATTTTGGTAAATTGGGTATTCAGTTGATCTTCGTGATGATCCAATTTCATGAGTCATGTCACTCCTTTGAGTCTTTCAAAAGAATGCATTGTCCACTGTCGCATCATGTGTTTGTCCTATTTAGTCATGCTGCCAAGTCTTATGTCGTGACGCCCGATGTTCAAAGGGAAGTTGAAGAAGTTTACCTTTGTAGTCAAAATAGTCTCTGTGTTAGTACTTTCGAGTCATTCTTGTGGCTACTACATTCACATCATTCCAGAACTATATTCCGAGTTTCGTATCATCGATGTGGGACTCATCATGACCCTCCTTTGACGATACTATTCCCATCGACATTAGCTCATTATCCAAGAAATAGTCTTAGAAACAAAAAATTTAGTACCTTGAGGTCTGTATGCCTTAATGATAGATTCTCTCACTCTCAACATTGGTTCACATCATTGACCTTTGATCGATAGGATTGACTAGATGTTTGATATTAGGACATATATTTGCACTCAGTATATTGTACTAGGGTACCTTGGGAATCATTGACATCAATGGTGATCTCCCTCACACTTGTTAACAGTTCACATCATTGACCAGTAATCAAGTAGTTTCTACCATGTTCAACTTTAGATCATTGTAATCACATGGATAGAATTGTACTTTGTGGAAGATGAGATGAAGACCCTGGGTATTTGTTTAGCGCTCATTGCTTTCCCAGGATGTAATGGAGTTTTGTATATCTAGCATGGATCCACACTTTTATGGTCGTGGCTATGCTCCAATCTACGTCTGTACGACATAGATCTACATTGTATGTCTGGTATCCATGTCCAAGTTTGAGTCCTCTATCACATGGATCTACGTTGTATTCTAGTAGCCATGCTTGTTTATTCCCCCCATGGATCTACCTTGTATTGGTTTGCAGCCATGAGTTGGTTACTTGTGTCTATGGGTCAAAAATATTGATGTACTATATATTCCTACTGGATGACATTCTCTGATCGAGCTAGCATTTTCATCTTTGGGTGACAACTTGTTCTCTCAAAGCTCTCATTTATCGTGTCCTTCTAAGACTCACGCTTTGGGGGGCATTCTGTTATACCCAAATCCTGTCACCACCATGTGATAAGACCTTTGAATTACATGTTTTCCCTTAATCCCAGTAGTTAGAGTGAAAACCCTATGTTGTTTGTCAATTCTACATGAAAATACTCAGCAACGTGCTTTCCCTATGAACCATGAGTTGTACCTTCCTCGCACCGCATGTATCTTGTTTTCCATAAGTGGTGCCACTGCCTATGGCCTTTTGTCCATAATCATTTCTTTTCTAAACCACTCTATCATAAGAGGAGAAAAGTGGTACCCTAGGTAAAATGGGAAAAGAGAAGTTTCTCTAGGCTTCTAGATCATGAGCCTCATGTCCTCCCTTATCCCTATCATTGTGGGTCAGTTGAGCTTGAGATCCCCCATCATAGGATCTTATAGGCCACCTCATCCACAAATCTCTCAACCATTCCTATCTATTGAGTCTTATAAATACAAGATCATTTCTATGATTGAGGGGGAGAACTATAGAGGTATTGTTATGATGTTGGATTGACCACTTGGCCCAAGCCATTGGAGAGCATAGAGAACAAAGTTGGAGCTTATGGGGATGAAGTGTTTGTCTCATGGAGATGCATGTCAACACTAAGGCTTAATTGGTTGTAAATTTCTCCATTCATCTTAAGGCAAAGCTGATTTCCATCCCACATTACTGTTGTTTTGATTTCACATGTACATGTTGTTAGATTCCTTAGTCACTAACATGGATAAGTAGATGATTTTTTGGTAGCTTTGATATGTTTGCATGTTTTATCTAGTTGCAGGTACATAGGTTCACTATCAAAGAAACATTCTAGGTGTCTATGACATCTAGGGAGGGTCTTCATCCTTTTTCATTCACTCATTTTTTCTGGATCTAAACCATTCAAACCAAAGGAATAGCTTTTGTCTGCAGAAGGTGAAATATTCCTGGTTACAGTGGCCTCCTGTAGCCCACCATCGTTTGATTATAGGTGAGTCATTTAACTGGGCACATAGTCGATTAGTGAACATGAAGGATGAGATTGAGAAGTACTAGAAGACATCAACATCCAGGAAGCCATTTTTCTTCATTTCAGTGTATGTGATGGATGTTTTCTGCACTACATCATTTTCGGCTATGGGATGGGATTGGACTAACGTGTCGCCTCCAATGCATATTTATTGTTCAGACTTGTGGGAGGATAATTATTTTCCTCATATTTATGAAATTTGTGATCTTTTCCTAGGGTCAATGTACCGAAAAATATTCAAAGCAGATGCTCCAACTTTCTCTGAAAGGGACAAAGCTTTGATTACACTAAATGGTGATTGGTATGTAGGAGAATATTTCTCCTACATTCGTATTTGGGGTAGCAATGCATTGCACCTGCTACAAAGGATAGTCCCAATTCGAATGGTTATGCAGCTGATTTCATGCCAAACTGTTGTCGATGGGGTTTTTCCAAAGCTTCCATCAGCCAAAAGAAAGTGTTAGCCCAATTTTTCGTTGAATTTGGGATCCCTCACTCTAAAAAATTCTACTCAAGATGTTATTGTAACGTCCCCATCCCTCTGACTGATGAAGAGGATGCTACCGACATACTATCTACCCAAGAAACTAGCCCTAGGAACATACACATGATAAAATGGGAATGCTTTGAACTAAAACATGCATAGATGCATAATTATTTATCATACAATGGAAGAAAAGTACATTCTATTCAAGCATTTCGCATGTTCATCATTTTCATTAAACAACAAATACAATTTTAGAGATGAAATAGACAAGAATACTTATCTTATGAAGAAGTTCATTTGCAACCATTTATGTCTATGCAACATTCCACCCAACCATAGGCCAGTGTGCTCCTTAATATCTTAGTAACACTGCCACCCTCGAGCTAGGCATGATTCCCCAAGGAAAAGGAAACTAGAAGGCTCACACATAGCCAAAGATATGTCAAAACACGGTCAAGACAAAGCTGTGTTTGGGTTTATCAGACTGCCAAGGGGATGGAAAGGCTTGTTTGCTAAGCTAGTGAGCTCAACCATAGAGCCATGGACACCTACACAAGATCTGACTTGGATTTTACAACACATACACACCCAACGCAAGGAATCATCCCCTTCTCTATTGTACAGTCCCTTAGGCTATGCATTACCTTCCAGTGTTATTCAGGATGTGTAGTAAGGAATAATCAACCCTCAAGATCTCTCAGTGAAGCTCCTCATGCACTAGGTTTATCAAGCAGTTTACCTATTCCACACTTAATTGGATTCAGACCCCAAACACAAATGCATACACAACAATTACCCAATTTCTGGGTTGAAGAAAATAGTTCGACATCAAAATGGATTTCCAAGGAGGGTAAGAAAAACCCCTAATAGAAAATTCAATTTCCCAGGGATGTTTTGGCCCTAACGTGGCCAAAATGAACTCAACTACAACCAATAGAATGTGGTCTCTCCTCCAAATCACTGGGAAATTCAAAAATTATTTTTAGCTTGGAAATCATTGGGGAAAATACAACAAAAACATTGGATTTTCCCCATTGGCCCCAAAGGTTAAATATTCCCCCCTCCTTATCCTTAGGAAATCATGCCCCCATCTCATTATTTGTTGCATAGACATAGTTGGTTCTGGGTATTTTAATTAAAATTCATATTTACATGATTCCAAAGTTGTAATTTTCTGGCTAGCACGAATATACCATCGACAATGATTTTAATCGCAAGAACATAAAATGTTAAATCGATGATGGGGATTTTGCCTTTAGCTCCACACCATGATTAATTAAAATATATACATCATATACATTTAATGCAAATGGGGTCAAAACTCGGGTGTTACATTCCCCTCCCCCTTCAATAGCACTGTCCTGAGTGCTTTATGAAATTAAACAAAAAGCTACACTGGTACCACCTAAATGTTCCATAGAATTGAATGAAAATGCATGTGCGAATCGCATGGCATCCTCCAAATCCCACATTGCCTCTTCAGGACTGTAGTGCTCCCATTGCATCTTTACCTGCCCTATGGATCAGTTCCAAAGCATTGTGACCTTCCTGCCGAGGATGAGCATTAGCTCTATTTGGAACTCTCCCTCGGGTTCCACCTGAATCACATCCCAATTTATCACATGGTTTGGATCATGTACATATTTCTTAAGCAAATAAACATGAAAAAAATTATGAGATCTAGTGCTAACAGGAAATGCAAGTCTATATGCAACTAGACCTATTCTTTCAAGAACTTCAAACGGCCCACAATATCTTGGTGACATCTTGGCACAAATCCCAAGCTTCAAGGAATTATTATTTTCCCTCACTCTGAGGTAAACATGATCCCCAATGCTGAACTCTTTGTTCACCCTATGCTTATCATCATAGCTTTTCTATCTATCTTGGGCTCCTTTCAAATTCTGCTTGATCTTTACAACCTCTTGCTCCATTTCCTTAAGCAATTCTGGACCAAGCACAACCCTGTTCACTAGATTATCCCAATTCACTGGTGTCCTACAACTCCTACCATACAAAGCTTCATATGGACTCATCCCTAAGGATGCTAGTTGTCCATTGTTATAAGCAAAATCTACCAAGTGTAATTAATCTTCCCACTTGGTTGGTTTATCCATCACATACATGTGAAGCATGTCTTCAAGCACCTGGTTGACTCTCTCTATCTAACCATCAGTCTGGGGATGGTAGGCAGTGCTAGAGTTCAACTTTGTACCCAAATCTACAAACAAGCCCTTCCAAAAATTGGAAGTGAACTTGACATCTTTGTCAGATACTATTGCCTTAGGAAATCCATGCAATTTAAAAATCTCCTTCATGAAGATCTTTGCAATATCATCTGTCTTATGCCTAGACTTAACCGGTATGAAATGTGCTTGCTTCGTCGACTTGTCGACCACAACCACGATGGAATCATGTTGTTTCCAAGTCATTGGAAATCCTATAATAAAATCCATGGAAATAACTTCCCATTTCCATTCTAGAACTGGCAAAGGCTACAACAAACCTACAGGCTGTTGATGCTCAACCTTTACCTGCTAAAATTTCATGCATCTTGAAATATATTCAGCCATGTCCTTTTTCATTCCTGGCCAAAAGTACTGATTTCTAGCTATAGCAATTGTCTTCTGATATCCTGGGTGACCAGAATATGGATCTTGATGGATTTCATCCATAACAACTCTCCTCAACTCTACTACATTTGTAAGATAAATTCTTCTTTTATAAGCAAGAAGTCCATCTTCTTCCAATTTATATCCCTCATACCTCTTCTAAAGACTTTTTTGCTGCAATTTGTCTTTTACCTGCACATACATTTCATCTTCAGCAGTATGACTAACAATCTGCTGTCTCAAACCTGATTGGAAAATACTAAGAGATGCCACATACATTTCATGCACCTTCCTACTGAGTGCATCAACTACCTTATTCCCTTTTCCTTTTATGTGTTTGATTTCAAAATCAAACTCACATAAGAACTCCATCCATCTAGCTTTCCTAGAATTTAGAGTAGGCTGATCAAACAAATAATTCAGACCACAATGGTCTGTCCTTAGCTCAAATCTTCTTCCCATCAATTAATGCCTCCACATGTTGAGAGCATGTACTATCTCTGCAAGCTCTAGATCATGACTGGCATAGTTCTTCTCATGATCCTTCAGCTTTCTTGACACATAACATATCATGTGGTTGTGTTGCATAAGGACTCCTCCAAGCCCTTGTCCACATGCATTGGTGCACACCACAAAATATTTCTCTGGGGATGCAACTTTCAATACTGGTGCACTAGTGAGAAGATTCTTCAACTGCTGGAAGCTTTCTTCACACCTTGATGTCCATTCAAACTTTATCCCCTTATTTTGCAAAGAAGTGATGGCATGTGCAACTTTGTAGAATCCTTCAATGAATCTCCTCTAGTATCTTGTAAGTCCCATAAAAGATCTTACATATGTCACATTTCTTGGAGTAGGCCAATTCATAATGGCTTCAATCTTTTTAGGGTCCATAGATATACCCTCTTCTAAGATAATGTGACCCAAATACTGAATTCTATCTCTATAGAAGTCTCACTTGCTCAGCTTTGCATACAGCTGATGCTCCCTGAGCAATTGCAATGTAAATCTCAAATTCTCTTCATGATATTCCTCATTCTTAGAATAAATAAGAATGTCATCAAGAAAAACAAGAACAAACTTGTCAAAATACCTGTTGAATACACTATTCATAAGAGACATAAATGTAGATGGTGCATTTGTGAGACCAAATGGTACCACTACAAAATCATAATGTCCATACCTTGTTTTGAAGGTTGTCTTATGAATGTCTTCATCCTTGATTCTCACATGATGGTAACCATACCTCAAGTCAATATTGGAAAATACCTTTGCTCCTCTCATTTGATCAAAGAGGTCATCAATCCTAGGAAATGGGTATTTATTCTTCACAGTGACTTTGTTTAGCTATCTATAATCAATACACAACCTAAGTGTACCATATTTCTTTTTTAGAAACAGAATTGGTGCTCCCTAAGGAGACACACTCATCCTGATATACTTCTTCTCCAACAATTGTTGTAGTTGCATCTTTAGTTCTAGCATCTCAGGTGTACTCATTATGTAGGGTGTCTTGGACACTGGTGATGCTCCTAGCACAAGTTCAATTGTGAAATCAATGTCCCTCTTTGGAGGAATCCCTGTAATGTCATCAGGAAACATATTCCTGAATTCTTGCAACACTTGAAAGTCCTCCAACCTAGGAGTTTCATTCTCTGTTGCCTCCAAAATATGAGCTGCATACAACTAGAAATCTTTCCTACAGAACTTCTTCAATTGTATTACTGAAATCTGCCTCATAGAAATCACCTTTCGAATTCCTTTCACAATCCTTGGGTTTCCTTCTTCATCCAAGCACTAAAAATCATTATTATAATAGTCAAGCTTTACTCTGTGAGCTTCTAACCAATCCATTCTGATGAGAACATCATAGGAACCAAGTGATAGAACATTCAGATCTACACAAGTGACCAATCCATTCATGACCAATGGACATTTCTCTACCACTTCACTAACCTTTCTCTTAGTTCTAGTGGCTAGCTGAACTAACCAAGATTTTCTATGATTTACTCTCTTAAAAGAACAAATATCCACTACTATAGGAGTAATGTAAGTGTGAGTAGAACCAGGGTTAATAAAAAATGAAATAGATTGCTCAACAATCTTACCTGCAACTTCAACCAAAGTTGACTGGTGATCTCCCTGGTGGTCCTCTAGTGCTGCATAAATCCTAGGGACGGCCCTTGGTACTTGATCCACTGTTTCTAGCTCTTGAATTTTGTAAGTTGGACTTGCATTCTCATTCTCAACTGGACAATTCCTGTGCATGTTGGGTCCTCCACATTTCCAACATTGGAGTAACCTTCTATTCTGTTGTGGTTCCCTAAGATTTTCTCCCACCACTCTAGCTGGTTGCTTCTCAACTTGGGACGGATGCTTCTGTTGATTCCTGAAGTTAGAAGGTTTAAAATCTTTCTTCCTTTGGTCATACTTCTCATTCTTCTTGTCCTTCCATGTCTTATGATAATCAAGTTTTCCTTTTCTTTTCTCATAGCAATACTTAGCCTTCCTTATTGCTTCTTCAAGAGTTCTAGGTTCATAAAACTCAATTCTGTCTTTGTAAGACTGAGGAAGTCCACTCAGGAAATGCTAGATTTTCACTTTTTTATATTTGATGTACCTGACATATCTCAATAGTTCCAAGAACTTATTTGCATATTCTTCCATGGTATGCTTTCCCAATCTCAACTCATGGAACTATTTAATATTGTCATCATAGTACTTGTCAAAGAGGTACTTCTGCTTGAAATACTTCTGGAAATTATTCCATACAATATTCCTTTCATTGATATTCTTTACCTTCCTGAAGTGATCCCATCATATGGATGCTCTTCCAGTCAAATTGAATATGGATACTCTAGCCTTCATATTTCAAGAATAGTCTTGGACTTGGAAATATTTCCCCATCCCAAGAAGCCAAGCTTCAGCTTCTTGTCCATTCTTTATCTCACCATTAAAGGTAGGAGGACTTGCTTTCTTAAATTCATCATGTAAATGGTTCTTGTAATGCCTCTTCCTCTCATTCCTATGAGCTGAATATCTTGAACTGTCAGTGGATCCTTTAGAGTCATATGACTCACTAGGAGATCTCTTCCTTCTTCTGGTACTGCTCTTACTACCTTCCGATCTTACTATCCGGTCTCCAGAGTTCATCTACCTATGGATGTCTATTAAAATTTGTAGTATGGCTGCATTCAGATGATTCTGATCCTCCTGAGCCTTAACTAATCTTTCATTATATTCCCTATAACTTTGCATCTCCACCCTTAGGCTTATCATGGTAGCTGCAAAATCTGGTGGAGTCTCTTCAAATCTCCTCCCATTAGACTTTGTCTAAGCATTTCCTACATGAATGTTTTCTCCCATAACATCTTGCTCGTGCTCATAGGGATTTTGTGCATCATTCATCCTGAAGGTCCTCATGGCTAAACCAAAACCCAAGTTTACTAATCTGCACTATGTGGAATGTTGCCCTTTTGAAGGTGACTATAATTCTACAAAATGTGTTAATAAACATGATCTTTAGCTGCAAAAAATTCACATCAATCATACATTACTTACCTGTATTGGAAGCATCATATATTAACAACTTTGTAAAATCATAGAATTTTCTTTTCACAAAGAATGAAGATCTCAAGGGGACGAGAGGTAAATACAACAATTTCAAACAATCTGGTGCATGAATAGGATGTCATTTTCCATTTTTATGACCCCTAAAATCCCACTAAAAAACCCTTCTAAATTTCTCTGATTCAGAAAATTTTCAAATTTTTTCACCCACTGCATCAATTTGTTTTTTACTTTCACCCGCTACAGCAGCTCGATCCTCGATTTTCATCCGTCGTAGTGGCTCCATCTTTATTTCTCACCCGTTGCACATCGGTTCAACCTAGCCTATTTCATTGGCTCATTCTATCCTTTTCCTCTAGCTTCCATTGAGGCTCAAACTCTAACTTCCTTCTGCCACACATCAGCTCCGAGTTGAACTTACACCTGCCACGTATCGGCTCGAATTTCATATCTTGGCTGCCATTGTTGCGGCTTGGACTTCAACTTTTTTCTGCCACTACGGCTCAATTCTTTTCTTTTTCCCATCGATGTTGTGGCTCAAATTTTAGTTTCCAGCCACCGTTACGGAAGATTCTTCATATTCTAGCTGCCGCAACGTCTCCTCAGCTCTATCTTCCTTATTCGTTCGCCATTGCTAAAATATTTTCCACTTCCAGCCACTATATCAGCTCGGACGTTGTATTCTTGCTGTCAATTCCATACTTAGAAAATTTTATTTTCTTTTCAAGACACCACCATGCCGACCCTTCCTCATGTTCCTGCCATTATCACTATATTAGAACAATTTCCTATTTCTACCCACAAATGTGGCTCGTTCCTCATCCTTCTCCCGTCCTAGTGGAGAGCACTTGGACTTTCTCCTGCTGCTATGGCTCTTCAGCCCGTCAGCTCCTTCCGAGTGATGCAGTCGCTATAGCGGCTCGGACTTAAGCTTTCACCTATCAACTCCATACTTGGGAAATTTCTGAGATTTCCTCCATGTCGGCGCAAAATTTAACTTGCATCCACCACTGCGGCTCTGCTTTGGTCAACTCAGCCACTATAGCGGCTTCGCTTCATGTTCCTCAACCACCACATAGAGAAGAGTTTTCACACTTAGTGATTTTCCAAAAATTCTCTCTGCGGGTCTGTGCTCAATAGAGGCTATCCCACCTCTATTAGTTGCTTTTCTTGGTCCATAAAGGCACACTGCTGCAACCTCGATGCTCTGATATCACACTGTAATGTCCCCAACCCTTCGACCAATGAAGAGGACGCTACCAACATACTATCTACCCGGGAAACTAGCCCCATGAACATACACATGATAAAAATTGGAATGCTTTGAACTAAAACATGCATAGCTGCATAATTATTTATCATACAGTGAAAGAAAACTACATTCCATTCAAGCATTTATCATGTTCATCATTTTCATTAAACATCAAAGACAATTGCAAAGATGAAATAGACAAGAATACTTATCTTATGAATAAACTCGTCTGCAACCAACTATGTCACTGCAACGTTCCACCCAACCATAGGGTAGTGTGCTCCTTAATCTCTCAGCAACATTTCCACCCTTGAGACGGGCATGATTCCCCAAGGAAAAGGAAACTAGTAGGCTCACACATAGCCAAAGATATGTCAAAACTCAGTCAAGCCAAAGATATGTTTTGGTTTATTATATGTCCAAGGGGATGGAAAGGTTTGTTTTCTAAGATAGTGAGCTCAACCATAGAGCCATGGACACCTACAAAAGATCTGACTTGGATTTTCCAACACATACACACCTAACACAAGGAATCATCCCCTTCTCTACTGTACAGTCCCTCAGGCTATGTATTCCCTTCCAGTTCTATTCAGGATGTGCATTAAGGAATAATCAGGATTCAAGATCTCTCAATGAGGCTCCTCATGCACTAGGTTTATCAAGTAGTTTACCTCTTCCACACTTAACTAGATTCAGACCCCAAACATAAATACATACACAACAATTACCCAATTTCTGGGTTGAATAAAATAGTTCGGCAACAAAATGGATTTCCAAGGAGGGTAAGAACAACCCCTAACAGAAAATTGGATTTCCTAGGGATGTTTTGTCCCTAACGTGGCCAAAACGAACTCAACCACACCCAAGAGAACGTGGTCTCTCCTCCAAATTGATGGATAATTTAAAACTGATTTTTAGCTTGGTAATCAGTGCGAAAAATGCAACAAAAACATTGGGGGAAGAAACCCAACCACATATCATTACAAAAATGAATCCACATCCCAAGAGAATGAAGAAATGACTACCCACATGAGGGAAAAACACACACACATAGCAACCCAAAAATGAATTTCACACCGAGGAAATCCCCAGCCGCTTGAGAGAACCCCAACGTGGGTGAATGATGATGATGAAAACACCCAGAAGCTCCAAAAATCATCAATCTAACTTCTTGGACACTCAACAAGGTAAAAAACTTTTCCAGCCATTAAAGAATCCATGAAAATTAAGGAAAAACATAAATATTTCTTACTCACATGTTGAACAATACCAAAACAAATTTCTAGGCATGCAAATATGAGGAAAATGACTCAAACGTGAAGGATGAATACACAAGAAGCTTCAGCTGCATTCAGGAAGCCCACGTGAAGGAGAATGGGTGAGGAAAATGGATGTAATGGGTGTGTAATGGCTTGGGCATTACTTCCCCATCCTTTACTTGCCCCACAAGTCAGAAAAACGTTTTCCAAAATCTGATGACTTCTTCAATTCGAATTTCTGATTTCCACACTCTTCCCCATCCCCATGAATTAACTAACTCAACCATTTTTGGAATAATTAAATGGTTGGTGAATGAGACAAGAAAGGTAGTTGACTATTTCATGGGTTCTCCCTTTGACATTTGGCTTTTCCCCATTGGCCCCAAAGTTTAAATATTCCCCCCTCCTTATCCTTAGGAAATCAAGCCCCCATATCATTATTTTTTGCATAGACATAGCTGGTTGTGGGTATTTTAATTAAAATGCATATTTACATGATTCCAAAGTTATAATGTGCCGGCTAGCATGAATATACCATCGACACCGATTTCAATCACTGGAACATAAAACGTTAAATCGATGGTGGGGATTTTTCCTTTATCTCGACACCATGATTAATTACAATATATACATCATATACATTTAATGAAAATGGGGTCAAAACCGGGGTGTTATAGTTATCTTGGGAAAATAAATCGTAGACATGAACCTGGGGGAAGCACCAAAGAGGATGCATGAACCTAATTCATACCTGACGAGTCATTTTGTTCAGGAACATACTAAGATTCCATATGTTCATCAATATTTTCTTGGTGATTCTATTTAAAGAGGAACTATCGAATTCTAGGAGGTATTGAGCAGAACTTCTGATCCCATCGAGAAGGCTCTTGTTTTTCAATATCAAAAAGAGATGAAGGATGTCGTGTTGCATTTCAGACAGATCAAATTGACAGTGTAAGATAATATTCAGAGGAAAAATATAGAAAGGGAAACCAAAGAACAATTAGGTAGCTCTTCTTCTGGTCTTTCCAATAAATCCAAGGACAAGGGTGAGGAATTTCTCAAAATTCCTGCAAGAACATAGCCTTCCTTGATGATTGAAACCATACACAAATCGATAGAATTTTAAAAAAAATATGGAAAAGATCAGCTTGCAGATACAAGCACAATCATAAGTGGCTAAGCCTCATCCTAAAACGCATAAAATTCAAGTGATACCTCAATAGGTATAGGTACAAGAAGCACCAGTTGTTGATCCATAGCCTATGCCTCAAGAAGTGCAAAGAGTAGAACAACCAGTTCCACCAGCACAAACTACCCCACATGCACAATTAGTTATGTAGGTGCATTTAATTCAACAGATTGATTCCCTGCCTCAAGCAACCAATGAGATACATGAAATTGAGAGTGACCTCGAAGAAGAAACCTCTCCTTTTACATTTACTTTCCCTATCATCGTGCCTACGATTTTACCATCAATTAATACCACCACTCAGCCAGAGAAGACCCTTTCTCAGGATAACCTTCCCTAGCATTATTTCTCTGAGATAAATTTGTCTCACATTATTTTTGCCACCAGTGGAACCTATTTGGAATCACAAAACATACCTATTAGAATCCCTCCTTCTACCTCACTTATTCCTCTAATATCATTGGAACCCCACATTGCTCCTATATCTTCACATTCTTTAATCCCACAATCTGTAACTTCCTCGCTTCCTATAACTTCCTCCCTTGAAACCATTACATCTAACCCTCTTCCTATCTCTTCACATCTAGAACCTAATATTCCTATTCCTCCCATCACCCTTCCCCCTCATACTATTAATATTCCCACCCCTAAAGCCCCTCAGCCAGCACCATTGGTTACTATCCATGAAGGAACCATCTCAACATCAGATGAGATGGTTGATTTTGGAGAGGATGCAGTTATCTTTAAGGTAGTATTTCTGGCATAGGAAAGAAAGGGAAGTGATTAAGAAGGGAACTAAAAGGTCAAGGGAATAAACCACCAAGAAGGGGTTGGCCTTAGATCAGATCATTTGGAAAAGGGACTCCTCTGATATCAGATAAGGAACCTTGGACATAGAAACCACTATGAGAGATTTTGTTGGAGCCAATTTTGATTCGGTCTCTTAATTGAAAAAGGAGGTAGAAGAGAAAGAAAAAGAATTGAAAAGTTCCAAACATGACCAAGTGCAGGATAAAACATATCACATGAAATAAATAAAGGAACTGATAAATAAACAGGAGGACGGGTTGAGGAAACCTCAAGGGGAAAATGATTACCTCAAGTAGCAGCTCGAGAAATCATATTATTTGAATGAGCAACACACAAACAATATTGTTTCCCTTGAGTAACATCTCAACGACCTCCATTTATTATCAACTGCCTCTTATTTCTCCATATTTATAGGAGAAGAATTCAAGAAAATGGCCTGCAAAACACATGATGATTTTCATCAAAGAACCATCAGTTTGTTCAAAGATTTTAATGAAAAGTAGGAATTGTACAATACATTTGAACACCAGTATGATGTTTTCTATGATCAAAAAACACGGAGAAAGGAAGTAACCAAGGCCTATGATAGTGTACTGGAATGGTAGAAGCATATCAAGGAAAGACCAGAGGACATGCCAGTCTTGGACAAGTTTAAACTCAAGAATACCAAGGCGACAATTGAAGTTTGGGACAGTATCTGTGATGTGGTATAATCCATCATCAAGGATGGATAGGTGGAATGCAAATGTAGATGGTTTTCTTCTGTGACTTTGTTTGGTTTTCTCGATCTTCCACTATTGGAACCTATTGATCAGGCTACTCCCCCCAACCTAAAATTGGAAGAAAATGAAAGGGACTTCACTGCAGTCAAGGAGAAAATCCATGGGATCACTCAGCTTACTTTGCATGAGATCATGAAGTGGATTGAGATGCCTCTCACTTCGATTATGATGATTGATTGGTTCCTTCAAGAGTGGGAGAAGATAAAAAAGAGAGATATTGCATCTATGATCTGTAAAGCAAATCTGCAGTTAGATTATGCCAACAATCAGTACATTGAGGATTTGATGGATGTATATGACAAGTGGAATACCTCCCTTGGAAAATCTTAAAACTGAATATTTTGTAATCCCACATCTTGGGAACTTTCTTTCTTTGTAAATTTTGTAATCTTATTTAAAGGGAAGGGTATTTCCCAAGAAAAGGGAATAATGGGATTAGGCCTAGGATAACTACAAGAGAGGAGACTACCAAGCACATATCAAGAAAGATTTGTAATTTTGAATGTTGTAATTTTTCACAAATTGAATAAAATTGCACTCTTATTTATGTTATGTCCTCTGGTTATTCATTTAATGTTTTTCATGAGTTCTAGTCTTTCTTCTATCTCTCTGGCATGCTAATTATTGGTTTTTCATCTACTTAATGTTTTGATTTATGTATTGATGTCTCATTACAATTTTGACATTTTTAATGTGCATTGGATGAATTTCTTTATTCAATTCACATGATATGTTCTACAACTGATGAGTAGCTATTAAATCCCTAATGCTAATTTTTCAATTGGTATTACCTTGATAGGACATGTTGTATATCTATAATACTTTGGATAAAAATTTCCAATTTTATTGTTTGGTTCTATTTGAAGTTGGTTAAGTAAAGTGAACTTGATTTATATTTCTATACGTTGAGTAAACAGTTTGCTGGTATCAATCACATATTACAAGTGCCCCGCCTAAATTCGGTTACAATCACTGTTTAACATTTCTTGGATAGTTTATTCTATGATCCAGTTACTTCAAACCTTTTCAAATATTCCTTGATGTAAGAGCATATCTTTTATATCTAAAAACCCTTATTCCATTGGAGGCCTTGTATCCATAGGATCTAGTCATCCCAAACAACTTGTGGATAGAATCATCTCTACATGGGATCGATTTGAAGCCTTTATGGTTGGAATATTTCCTTGTGTTTACTTCCTAGTATATTTTCCATCAACCTACAAGCAGCTATCAACAAATGGCACTAGAAGGAGGGTCATTGTAAAACAGGTCATGAAAAAACACAAGCAAACCTCCTACTCCCAGATCACCAATCATTATTACAAGCCATGTTCAAGATTCTATGTCTACAACATGACCTGTATATTATCAGATAATAATTCCTCTTACTCCTACTTTAGAATCCCTTGTTAGAAGAACTGAAATTCTCTTTGTTTCACCAACTAGGGGAACTATTACACTTGAAAATTTGAGAAAAAGTACCCAAGACATAACTGCTAAGTTTGAACAGACATATGAAGCCATTCGTGGCCTCACAGAAGCTTTACCTGTAACTCATCTGACTGATACTCTCCCGTGAGCACAAGTGCTCAAAATACTACTGAACTTGCAGAAGCTCCTGAAATTCAAATAAACCAACTGTTTGAGGAAACAAAACATCCTACAACAAATATTCATCCCAATATACAGTCTGGTGGACCACCAACAACATCACCTCCTTCGTCTTCTTCACCATCTGAGGACTCCTCAGACAACAAAAAATAGTCTAGCTCTTCTTCAGTAGAAGAAGCACCAATGGCTGACCAAGTAAGCAGGCTCTGGTTGGACCTTGACGCAGTCTTTGTCCCTGGGAAACAACATAAGTTTCCTAAGAATCCTGAGAAGTGGATCCCAAATATTAACCCCAATGATAGATCCCCTGATGAATACCACATAAAGACTTCTATGCAGGACATTAGGTTAAGAAGTATAGTCCATGAGGACGTGGTGTGCAGACTTTTTATTACTCTTTTAAGCATTAAGATTCCACTTGGTATTTTTCCTTGGAGATTGGTTCTATTAACTCATGGGATGAGTTTAAAATATTGTTTCTTAAGAAATTCGTGGATGAAAACCCTCAAATATCTTGTAATGGAAATGTCTTCCCTTAAAATAAAAGGAAAAGAGACAGTTAGGGACTTCAACCAATTGTTTTCCTATTTGAAAAACAAGATTCCTATCATTGTTCTTTCTATGGAAGAGTTTTTGGTAGCTTACTACATTAAGGGTCTACCAACTCAAATTGCTCTGTTGGTAAAAAGGGCTCACAAAACCACTCTACAAGAATCTTTTTTGGAAGCTTCCTTAGTAGAGAAAGACATGTTTTGTCTTAAGGACAATCCTGATGCCCAGGAAGATCATCCTTCTACATCTAGAAGAAGGCAGAAAAATGTCCCCAAACCCACACCCCAAATAAAATACCCTTATGAAATGGACAACATGAAGAAACTCTTGCATAATATTTCAATCGATTTGGTAGATCTCAAAAGTAATAACAATGAAAATCAGGTAAATAATAGAGGTATGGATAGACAACCATTCAGGAGACCTTACCATCCTCCCAAAATCAACCTCCAAACCATGAGGAAACTCTTACCTCTGATGAGATATACTTTATATTTAAGGCCTTAAATTCTGGACCACAAGCTATTCATGATGATAGTAGAGACAATTCATAGGGAGTTGCAGATTTAGTACCCCTTGATGAAGAACAAGACCAACATACAAATACTATTAATTGTTTTTCAGAACTACTGATGGTTGTGGAAGAAGATGAGACCGAAGCCATATTTGATCTACACCATTCATACAATACTAGGAGAAAAGGCCAGATATCACAAGATAGTCCACCATCGACATCCAATCCGAGTATCGGTAAAGTGGCAGCATCGAAAGATAAGGTAAGTTTTGAAATTAAGTACAATTTGGTAGATGACTTGAAAAGGGCTAAAGAAAATATTTCTTTATTTGAGCTTCTTAAAATATCATCCATAAAATAAATTTTATCTAAGAATATGGTGTTAAATAAATCAATAAAGGTTCAAAATAATAATTTGGAAACTTGTCTGAAGCATGTTGATCAAAAGACTAGTGTGAAAAGGGTTCCCCCATTTTTACTAACTTTTGAAATTTTTCATAGGTGTTAGCACTATTTTTGTGCTAAGTAGTTGGAGAGGTATAAAACAATGTAAACAGAATTAACGTCTGATGAGAGAAAAAGAGTTAAAGTCCTTTGGTTAAAAATGAAATATTTTATAATTAAGGAATAAGTTTATTCATTATGGATAAATCTTATAAGAGTTTACCAAGTATATTTTATATAAAAAGTGGGCTAAAGTTATGTTTTATAAAAATAAATGAAATTTATTTTTATAAATCCAAAAAATAAATATGAATATTTTACCAAGAGGTATATTAGGCTAATCCCAAGAACCAAGCACTCAAGAAATACCACGTTACTTTGTTCCTTGGCATAAATTCAAAACATGGGATCATGCACCAACCTACCACATCAACAAACCAACCAAGTCAGCAAGCAAATGAGTCAAAGCATGCATCCAAACAGTCCAAATAACAAGCTCTTAATTTGTTCCTTGATGCTTATAGAAACTACCAAGGCATATAAATTATGAAAGTATGTTTCATCTTGTACATGCCGGATAAAACCATTGCTAAAATATATAAAAATATGTAAAAATGCAATGTAAAGTGATGGTTAATTGCATTGAGGATGTCAATGTGAGAGAAATTTTAATTCCAAGAGACCTTTCCACAACGTTCCTTTAGTGAATGTAAAGTTTTGAAAGCACTCAATTTTTGGCAAAGTTAAATTGGAAAACAACCAGTTTTCGTATTATGGCTCGCCCTAGAAGCCACGCAAATAGATGGTATCATACAAAGACACTAAAGACAACAAAGGATGGTGGACCATTAGATTCCAGTACTGAGATTCCACCAACCACTGTAGATGCTATAATTGTGCCATGGTGGATAAAGATTCATTATTATGGAACAAGATATGCGATGCAGGTAGTTTATGGTGAATTTGGATTTTTTGGTTTCCGGAGAGGTGTTATTCCAACACTTACTATGGTGAACAATTATTCTATTCAGTTTGTGATCTATGAAAGTTTATTTAAGCGCATTAGAGCCAAGCATGCCTTGAACAAGCTATTAGTTTTTCATCAAATAAGCTAGCATTATGATCTTAGGATCTTTTCACTGAGAGAATAACAAGCACAGCAACAAAACATAAGCACATCACAAGAGACAAGAGACACAAATAGTTTTTCCTCGGGGAAACCATAAAGGAGAAAACCCCACAACTTCCTTAGAGATAGAATCAGCACCAAAACAGTAAGAGATCTCCCAAACAGCAGTAGTCTTCTTCTTCTGTCTAGTCCCAGTATTTCCTTCTTCACTAGTGCGCCACACTTGAGTGAGTGAATGATGTGTATGATAAATAGAGAGTCTCACTCTCTATTTATATTCTTCTGTTCACTTGAAGTGCACTCAATCATGTCAGCCCAACTTAACAATTGCTTACTAAAGCCTACACCTTAATGAGTGTATAATAACCCTAGTGCCCCGAAATTGTGGGGACTTTCATAATGACTTGACAAGACTTGTTTACATTATTAATCCTCCCAATTGGAACATCGGGGCATGACAACATGACTCAAATACATAATAGAAACATCCCGGAACAAACATCGGGTTACAATATATAAGATACAGAGAAGAATACATTCCGAAGTTACAAATACATCAACACTCC
The DNA here is from genome assembly GCA_001517045.1 of Pseudotsuga menziesii. Lineage (NCBI taxonomy): Eukaryota > Viridiplantae > Streptophyta > Pinopsida > Pinales > Pinaceae > Pseudotsuga > Pseudotsuga menziesii. The sequence continues at coordinate 9,352 of LPNX010914913.1, read as the reverse complement.
CTCTTAACTAGGAAGGTATTCTTTCGACACAATTTTCAGCATTGGTCTTCTTCTCTGTATCCACTAGATAATCTTTGTCTTCAAGTCATATTCGTCTTCAATTCATCTTCGTATTCAATTCATCTTCATTTTCAAGTCATCTTCATTATCGGATCTAGATCATCTCTCGATCTGGATCATCATAGAACATCATCGCTGGATCTGGATCATCTCTCGTTCTGGATCATCATCACTAGATTGGATCTGGATCATCAATCGATCTGGATCATCACTGCTAGATCATCATTACTGGATCTCAATCATCACTCGATCTGGATCATCACTGGTGCTATCTCATGATTTTTCTCGTCATAGGAAGTTCTACAGAGCCAGCCCTTTTTCATGCTGGTTGTAGGCCTAGCCTCCATGTAGGTCTTTTCCAGCACTTACATCTGATCAACACATGATGTGAAGAATGGCTCATCATCTCTATCTGATCAACACATGATGCGAAGATAGATACTGCACTTATATCTGACCTACTCATTAGAAAGGCTCACCCAGCACTTACATCTGACCTACTCATCAAAAAGGCACGCCCAGCACTCACATTTGACCTACTCGTCAGAAAGGCCCAGCACTTACGTCTGATCAACACATGATGCAAAGACTGGCTCAATCATCTCTATCTGATCAACACATGATGCGAAGATACATACTGCACTTACATCTGATCAACACATGATACAAAGAATGGCACTACACTTACATCTGATCAACACATGATGTGAAGAATGGCACAACACTTACGTCTGATCAACACATGATGCGAAGACTGGCTCAGCACTTACGTCTGATCAACACATGATGCGAAGACTGGCTCTGCACTTACATCCATCCAGACAAGAACACATCCTATCACAGTGATGGAAGGGCTTGCACTCACATCTGATCTTGTAGGAACCAATCCTACAGTCATATCAGAATTGCCCCCAGTCCTCCTCAACTGAGCTACCTGATAACTGACCAGGCGCCTCCATTCTCCTAGAGAATCACAGTTTCCCTTACATCTGACCTGCTCGTCGGAATGGCCAACACTCACATGTGACATGGAAGGAACTAAATCCTTTAGCCATGAATAGAATGGTTCAGCCCTTACATCTGTTCAAGTGGGAACACATCCCTCTATCACATCAGAATGGCTACTCAGTCCTACACTGAGTGTTCCTGGTAACTGACCAGGTGCCTCCATTCCTAGAATGGCGATTTCCCTTACATCTATCCTACTTGACATAATGGCCAGCACTCATATCTGACATGGAAGGGAGCAACCCTATCACCATGACAGAATGGCTCAGCCCTTACATCTGACCATGGAAGGAACCAATCCTCTCACCATGTCAGAATGGCTATGGGTCTCGTCACTTTCTCTTGGAGGGAACCTCGATCTGGAGAACACCAAGTCTCTCCCTGAAGTACTCGAACTTCATCCTAGCCAATGGCTTCGTCAATACATCATCTATCTGTTCCTTTGTCGCAATGTACTGGGGCTTCACTGCTCCTCTCTGCACCATATCCCTGATATAGTGATACTTGATCTCGATATGCTTCGACTTGTCGAGAAACACTAGATTCTATGACAACTTCACGAAAATCTGGTTGTCACAATGTATACAAGTAGCATCTAACTGGAGATCAAATATATCAGATAGTAGCTTCCATAGCCATACTGCCTCACAACTAGCTGAACAAGCTGCGACATACTCTGCTTCAGCTGTACTCAGTGCCACACAGGATTGCTTCCTCCTAAACCAAGAGATCACACCTAATCCCATATTGAAGCAACATCCTAAAGTACTCTTCCTGTCGATGGCACTACCTACCCAATCTGAATCAACATAACCCTCTAGGTTAATATTTTGATTCGCATCATACTTAACTGTACCCCTGCATGCTTTTCAACCATCAGGTGAACATGTCTCAATCTGTTCACAGCAAAGCAAATATTTGGTCTCAGGTACATCAAGGACCCAATCATCTGACGATACATCGTAGCATCAACTGACTCTAATGAAGCATCACTCAATGGCTTCATGTTTGATGCCATAGGTGTGGCCATAGCTCTATAGTCCATCATCCCAAACCTCTTCAAGATCTCTACTGTATACTTCCCTTGTCCAAGGAAGATTCCATTTGCACTCTGCCACACCTCCATACCTAGAACAATAGTGCATCGACACATAACAGGAACATCACTGGTCTTTCTCCTTCAACCTTGAAGCAAAGGTTGGAATCCACTTTACTCTCAGTAAAGCCTAGAGTCATTAGTAATCTGTCCATCCTGTCGTACCATGTCAATCCTCAGGATGTTCTGTAGTCACTCCCTCTGAAGTGAAGCATCGTACTCCCTCTGTCTTCTATACTCTGTGCACTGAAACATTCTGTACTGAAGTGACAAGTAGTATCCATCTAGGATCATTGGATACTAAGATCCTCTATCTTGAACTTCTTCAAAAGTTCATCTTGCACCCATCTGTGAGCTTGTCATCCTCTATCAACCTTATAGCAAAGGTTAAGATATTCATCAAGCTCATCATGTATGTGTTATCCCATGGGTGTCTTCTGAACTTGTACAAGGCCTTCTTTCATTTGCACCCATGATTATGCATGTCATGTGACTTTACTTCTAAAATCTGTAAAATGTTTCTTTGTAGTCTATGCCTTCTTTTCATGCTACGAATCTTTCTTTGTATACCACGATTTTTCCATCTACTGTATGATGGAGCTACGAACTTCTCTTCATGTACTGATACTGCATCCTAAACATCATTCTTCTTGAACTGGTGACTTATTCATGGCTGAAAGGTTCTGTATCAATGATGTCACTGCATTCGTCATATTTATTCTTTGTCTTTGAACTATCGTCACTTGTTCTTTGGAACAAGTCTTCATTCTTCTTTGCTTGTAGGCGATTATGTATGCGGTCTTTCCTACAAGTCAAATGCAATTGTATGGTTAGAAACATTTCATAAGGAGCATTTATACTGGCAAACACTTATGCATAAATATATGATCATGCAACTACTTTATCCAATACAACATTCATCCATATCTCATTGAAACTTTCTAGATGCCTTCCATCTCTACCAAGACAACATTGAGATTATGCACTAATCCAATATGTCAGCAAAGAGGTTTCATTATAGATAAGTAGCAATGGAGAATTTGTATAGCACCATGCACTACTTACCCATCACATGCATATTAGTAGTATACTGTCGTTAATGCAAATATCCTATCATGCATGATACAATAACTGAATATAAACAAATGCATAACAAAACAATATCATGAAATGACAATTGAATACTTATATTTATTTGATTCATGGGTGTACTCCTTCTTGAGCCTTCAGCTTCATCGTCTTCTTGATTCATGATAGAATCGTTTCTTATCCAAATGCCAAGGAGGATAAGAGGTGCTTCAAGAGTTGAGTCCTTCGTATTCCTCATTGCTTGAGGGATCTTCTTTGGATGGTAAGAGCTTGATCTTCAGTTTCTCCCACCTTTTCTTCTCGAGCTTCTTCTTCTTGTGAGTTATTTTCCCAGAGTCTAATGAAATTAATCACTTCCTTCTAGCACACATTCCTCGAATGAATGAATCCCATGATCCTGGGAGGCTATTCAAGGTGGCCATCACCACTTCCGTATTCTTCACTTCTTTCACTGCTTCAAGTTGTTCTTGATTTGAGAGACTCTTATGAGTACATGGTCTCTGCATTCTGGATTTTCACATTCTTCAACTGGTTTCTTTAGGTCATATTCTGATTTTTTGTTCTTCCCTTCAAATAGCTTGAAATTCTGGAAGACCTTCAACAACTTTGCTTGCAATAGGTAGTGCTCTGTAATGCACATGTGCAAGCCTTCTATGCCAAAGCTCATTTGGCTCTACTGTGTCATGGATCAAGGCTTGTTCTAGATGGCCCTTCAATTTGTACAAGCCTCCTTCTTGTTCTCCAATCACTACCGTATCATTGATAGTCTTTCCTTTTGGCCATATGATGACTTGACCATCTATGAATGCCACCCACATTCATTTTGCATCCAATGCTAAAATGGATAGAAGGTTCTTCTTCAGTCCTAGCACAAACAATACTTCTTTCATTGTTAGAGACTTACCAAAGTCTAGCTTGTATGAATATTCCCCACTACCTTTTATTGGATATTGGTAGTCATCTCCTACTTTCACCTTGTGAGGTGATTCATGTTTTGACAGTCTTACAAAGGATTCCTTGAATCTCGTCATATGTTTAGAAGCCCCACTGTCTATAAGCCAATCATCACTTCCATGAGTAATGTTACCTGTGAGAGCTGATATCAGAACATATTCATCCTTGCTTGAAGAATCTTCACTTTAATATCTGGATCTCTTTCTGGATGGTTCATCATCCTCTGCAGCATGAGCATGATGTCTTCTTTGGCCTTGACCAAGTTCTTCTCGTCTCCCTCTGAAACTGGAACCTCTATACTCATGTAGGTGTCCAATCCATTTTCTTCAGAGAGATCAAATACTTCTATGCTTGGAAGTTTTCAAATTCACCAAGCTTATCATCAAGCTGTTGTGATAGATCACTTTCAAATGAGAACCTCAAATGAAAATAGCAAAGGATTAGATCTTACCGATTTGAGGTGTCCGTCTTGGTTCCGGAGCTGGCTGATCTAGGGTTTGCCACAAAAACCCTAATTTTAAAAAATTAGAATATTTTAGATCTGATTGGATAAACAGATAGATCTCTTCAAATGGATCTGTCTAATGTACTCCTTTTCTGAAAACAGTGGAGGGAAGCTCCCGGAACGAGAAGCCCTAATTTTCCAATTTCTTTTGCAAAAATTCTTGTTACTGTTTCTATGATATATTAGAAATTGAAGCTCCTCTATGTCTAAAATTTATTAGTGAGGTGACCTCACATGTTCCTAATCCAACACAATAGGTTTCATCAGAATTGGTTTCACCATTTTGGATTTATGATCTTTTTCCCAAGATGACCTGTTACAGGACTGTTCAGAACAGCGAAGTTGTACGGAATGCCACATGTCACTGGTTCATCTTCTGAGTCTGATATTCGTACCACCGCAATAAAATTCCGTTCCCTTTCTGGAAAATCTTCCATAATTTAATTTGTACCTCTGTAGCCCAATATATTGCAATTATCCCCAGGTGTCCTGTTTAAGGATGAATTCTGGAAGAGGCTGGAACCCTAACTTGGAGGAATCATATCTCCCAGAATATAGCGAATATGAGGCTGATTTTTGGACACGGTGTTCATCAGGATTTTATAGTCAGCCCCTGAAATTTTGAATTTTTTGAGACTTCACCAACCACAGAATATAGCGACTGTACCAAAACGTATCAGTTTTAATATTTAGGGTTTTTTCTAGCTCAGGGTCAAACTAGGGTTTGACTTTCCCAGAGTTTCACCCAACCAAATTTCTTGATCCAGGTCTCTAAAATTTGGTTTTGATGAGGAGAAAAATCCTATGTTGGTCTCACTCAAAAATTTCTCTTCTGTAGAAATCCCTAATTTCCACATCGAAAAATGAAAATGCTCAGAATCGAATTCCGCTTCGACAGAAAGATGCACCCTTCAATGGAGAGTCATCCTAGCATACTTTTGCTGATAGATTGTGGAGAGAGACCCAAAAAGTAAGAATCCCTAACTTCTATAGCTGCACAATGTCTTCTTCTCAGGTTAGCTCTAATGCCATGCTAGTTTTTCATCAAATAAGCTAGCATTATGATCTTAGGATCTTTTCACTGAGAGAATAACAAGCATAGAAATAAAACATAAGCACATCACAAGAGACAAGAGACACAAAGATTTTTTCCTCAGGGAAACCATAAAGGAGAAAACCCCGCAACTTCCTTAGAGATAGAATCAGCACCAAAACAGTAAGAGATCTCCCAAACAGCAGTAGTCTTCTTCTTCTGTCTAGTCCCAGTATTTCCTTCTTCACTAGTGCGCCACAATTGAGTGAGTGAATGATGTGTATGATAAATAGAGAGTCTCAATCTCTATTTATATTCTTCCGTTCACTTGAAGTGCACTCAATCATGTCGGCCCAACTTAACAATTACTTACTAGAGCCTACACCTTAATGAGTGTATAATAACCCTAGTGCCCCGAAACTGTGGGGACTTTCACAATGACTTGACAAGACTTGTTTACATTATTAATCCTCTCGATCAGAACATCGGGGCATGAAAACATAACTCAAATACATAATAGAAACATCCTGGAACAAACATCGGGTTACAATATATAAGACACATAGAAGAATACATTCCGAAGTTACAAATACATCAACACAAGCAGGGCCTTGAAAATGTGACTGCATTGGAGATTTTATTGCTTGGAGCTCTCACTAAACTTGGAGAAACTGTTGTAACATATCCTTTATTGGTTGTTAAATCAAGGTTCAAGCAAAGCAAGAAACTACGACGACCTGGTAAAATTGGAAAATGTGTGAGCATATTTGTGAATGTAAACAACATTGTGTGTATGTTTCTTCAGATGGTGGCCATGTTCCTACTCCAACTCATATTATTTCCATGATTTTATCGATCTTGAAGAAAATTGCAAAGATGAATGTGAAAACGAGGTTGTTGATCGCTTTGTTGGAATACTTGTTTGTTTCATAAGTCTTCAAAGAAGAGCCATTTTGGATGTCGTCACCAGTGCTAACCGTAATATCCTTTGTTTGATACACGCATATAGGAGTGTTAGTTTTTCAACATTTAAGCTAGCATTATGATAAGATCTTTTCACTGAGAGAATAACAAGCACAGCAATCACATAAGCACATCACAAGAGACAAGAGACACAAAGATTTTAGGAGGGGAAACCATAAATGGAGAAAACCCCTCAACTTCCTCTAAGATAGTATCACCACAAGAAGTGAACCCAAAACAATAAGATGACCTCCCTTCACAACAGCAGCCTTCTGTCTTCTGTCAAGCCCAAGAATTTCCTTTTCCAAAAGTGCGCCACACTTGAGAGAGCAAGAGAGCTAAGTCACAAGTGATAAATAGAGAGACTCTCACTCTCTATTTATATTCTTCCGTTGACTTGAAGTGCACTCAACCATGTAGGATTAACTTATAATTAATTACTTGAGCCTACACCTTAATTAGTGTATAATAACCCAAGTGCCCCTTAAACTGTGGGGACTTACCTAATGACTTGATATGACTTGTTTACATTATTAATCCTCCCGATCAAAACATCGGGGCATGACCACATGACTCAAATACATAATAGAAACATCCCGGAATAAACATCGGGTTACAATATATAAAATACATATAAGAATACATTCCGAAGTTACATATACATCAACACTCCCTCTTAACTAGGAAGGTATTCTTTCGACACAATTTTCAGCACTGGTCTTCTTCTCTGTATCACTGGATCATGTTTGTCTTCAAGTCATCTTCATCTTCAAGTCATCTTCGTCTTCAAGTCATCTGGATCTGGATCATCTCTCGATCTGGATCATCATAAAATGGCATCACTGGATCTAGATCATCACTCGATCTGGATCATCTCTCTGGACAGGATCTGGATCATCACTCGATCTGGATCTCTACTGCTGGATTTGGATCATCACTCGATCTAGATCTCTCAGAGTCATCATAACTGGATCTGGATCATAGCTCGATATGGATCTCCACTGGTCATCATCATGTGTGTACTATCTCGTCATAGGAAGTTCTACAGAGCCAGCCCTATTTCATGCTGGTTGTAGGCCTACTCTCATGTAGGTCTTCGCCCAGCACTTACATCTGACCTGCTCGTCAGAAAGGCACGCCCAGCACTCACATCTGATCATGTAGTAAACTACAATCCCATCAGAAAGGCCCAGCACTCACATTCACCAGCATGATAGGACATCACATCACTAACATCTGTGAAATGGCTCAGCACTTATATTCACCAGCATAGTAGGACACACCTACTACCATCTGTGAAATGGCTTTGCACTTATATCTGACCTACTCGTCAGAAAGGCACAATCCCATCTAGGCTGGAACCACATCCTGCCACACTGATGAAAGAACCCTGTTCTTATCACCCAGGCTGGAACCACATCCGCCACACTGATGGAAGACTCTCAATCGGGATGGAACCATAACCAACACAATGATGAAAGAACTATATTCTTTCCACCAAGGTCGGAACCACATCTGCCACACAGAAGAAAGATTTGTGCACTCACATCTGACCTGGTAGGAACTGAATCCTACACCCCCGTCAGAATGGCCCCCAGTCCCTGACTGAGCTACATGGTAACTGACCATGCGCCTCCACTCTCCCGGAGAGTGGCAATTGCCCTTACATATGTCCTACTCGATAGAATGGCCAGCACTTATATCTGTCATTGGAGGAACTTAATCCTTTAGCCATGACCAGAATGGCGCAAC
>LPNX010914897.1:310846-450688 GCA_001517045.1 Pseudotsuga menziesii | reverse complement strand
ATATAATTGCTTGTGGGTGGTTCCATAAGGATTAATAGTTGCACTTATCGTTTTATTATATTGAGCAATGAATCATAATCATATATTACTTTCCATTGAAATGGATTTCAGTCCTATTTTTAATAAATTTTCATTGAAAGGATTACAAGACAATCTCATTGGCATGATTGTTCAACAAAGTTTGGAACTATTTTTGCTTTCTAATTAATGTAAAAAATAGAGGAGACAATGTAAAAATCACAACATAGTTGGTTTTCCAAAAGGAAAATTCAGTTTCTATGAGATGTAGAAACATGCATCTTGTAAGATAAAGTCAAAATTTACATCATAGTCTCATCATGTCCTCATCATAGTCAAATGACCAAAATATAAAAAAATGTATCCAAACTTGGTAGAAATGAGCTAAAAACAAAACATAAAATTATAACAAAAGTCTCAAACATATAACAAATATAGAAATAGCCAAAATATAAAATTGAAGTATGACACCTCAAAAGATATTGAGTGTCCCCTTTCTTAGTAAATGTCCCCTTTCTCAGTAAATATATGTATTTAAATTATTCAAACTTGAGGACACCAAAATCCTCATCGCCTTCCTTCTTAGATAATTTGTATGCTACCCAGTTGAACTTTCGAAACACGTGATGGAAAGAAAAATATCTGAAAGAGTCCCTTTATCTTTTAACATTCTACATCTAGTAAGAAAGGTCTACCACCTGTAAGTGTGAATGATCCAAAATCCAGTCCACAACACATTTGGAATCTCTACAAAAACCTGAACAAAAGCAAAATATAACAAACCTCATCATGCCAACGACTCTGCTCTTATATTATTCCCACTGCCCCCACCAAACCAACATCTAAAGAAATGTGTAGAAGATAAGTTTAAGTAAAAAACCACAACCACATGAGTTCTCCACATCTGCACCATCAAAATAACCAATAGGAAAGGAAGCATTTAATTTTGGAAACTATACATTCCTCTTTCTACCACTGTGACTCATAAGGGCCCATATTCCTTATAGAAAGAAACAACTCTAATAACAAGATAATATACTGAAAATATTTTGTCTTCAAAAATACTTTTGTTTCTTCCCTCCCAAATATTCCAATCTATAAAAATGGGAAAGGTATTAAAAGATGTAGAATCCTAGCTAAGCCAAACTGTCTCAAAAGTGATGCATGTTTATTAAAAATCACATTGAATTAACTGTAAAGAAGAATTCCAAACAACTTGAACAAAAGGGAAATTCCAAAATAGATTGGTTTTGAAATCTTGGCATATCAGAAACATAAATGAAGAAAACTATAGACAACATTCCACATACATGGTATCATTCATTAAGCATATGTAGTTTATATTTCTTATCACAATGAAGCTCCTGAACAAGCGATGGATGAGGTAGAAAGATAATCAATGGTGCATCCATTTATTCTAGATACTTCATCCTTGTAACTGCTTTGACATGCATGTTTTTCATGTCTACAAAATAGAAGAAAAATGAAGCATTGAACATGAGTGGCAATCATGGTTTTAATATTCAAATATGATTATGAAGACCCAAATTAGAAAAAGGCACGTCTACTTTCAGAATTCAAAGGTTTCTTAATCATCAAGAAAGTGTGAGAAAACATGAGACATTAGGGTTCTCAATTTTAGGATGCTTCTAGTGTTTTCCCAAAGAAGTAAACCCAACATAATCCCCTTTCCTTGAATGACAAATTTAACACGTTATAGATAAAGTTTGGTATTAAATTGATTGTGTGTTGTCATTGATGGCAACATGAATTACAAACTTATCATTCTTATTGATTGGAGGAAGTTGCACACTATTCATACATTGAGCTGACATGAATAAGTTGAGAAGGTGGCAGTGTGGTCAAAGGGAAACCATTAATGTAGCATGATTGAAGCCAGTGTCAGATTGAATCTATTGTGCTTGATGACATGGATGAAAGCATAAAAGATTATATTTCCATACATTAAATCCACCAAAGAAAAATACATATGAGGAAAACTTGAGTACATGGGTGTGTATCATGGTCTAAGGAATCCATGTGTCAAATTTGAGCACAAACCAATCAAATATGTGCACTTGGCGTGCATTATACTGACTTGGGCATGCATTTTATGAAGATGACTGTCAAAAGGGAGAATTTGGTCAGTTGAAAATTTTGGCATGCATTTTTTCTTGAACAATATAGGCATCTGGAATTGGAAATACATTGCTTGAGTATAGAAAATATTGATGAAGTTGATCCGATCCATTGGCATGCATTCATGATCCCTTGGCGTGCATTTTTGGTGACCTAGGAGTGCATTTCCTGAAAATATACACAGAGATTAGTTTGGCAAATTCAAATATGAATATAATTTGGTACTGAAATATTATGTAATAAAAAACAATACAGATGGAGCAGAGAAGTATACATAAGTCCCTTTCCTTGGATGAAAAGATTAACATGTTCTAGATCAAGATTGGCATTATTGATTGTGTGTTTTCATTGATGGCAATATGAATGACAAACATGTTATTGTTGTTAATTGGAGGAAGTCGCACACTAGTTATACCTTGAGCAAGCATGAAGAAGATGAGAAGGTGACAATGGTGGTCAAAGGGTAACCATAAATGTATCATGATTGAAGCCAATGTCTCATTGAATCTATGATGTTTGATGAGATGGATGAAAGCATAAAAAGATTAGCTTTCGAGACCTTAAATCCCCCTAAGAAAACTACATAGGAGGAAAAAATTTGTACAGGGGTGTGCATCGTGGCCCAATGAATCTATGTGTCGAATTTTAGAACAAAGCAATCAAATATGTGCTCTTGGCATGCATTTTTTGAAGATGACTGTCAAAAGACAGAATTTGTTCAGTTGAATCTTTTGATGTGCATTTTTCTTGAACAAAGTGGCCATATGGAATTGGAAATAAATTTCCTGAGTAGAGATAATCCTGATGAATTTGATCTGAGCCCTTGGCATGCATTGTTGATCCCTTGGTGTGAATTTTGGTGACCTAGGAGTGCATTTCCTGAAAATATACAAAAAGATCACTTTAGCAATATCAAATATGAATATGATTTGGTATTGAAATACTATGTAATATAAAAATAGTACAAATGGATTAGATAAGTAAACATAAGCCCCTTTCCTTGGATGACAAATTTAACATGTTCTAGACCAAGATTGGAATGATTGATTGTGTGTTGGAATTGATGGCAACATGAATGACAAACATGCCATTGTTGGTTATTGGAGGAAGTTGCACACTAGTAAGACTTACATAATCCTCTGTAATAGTTATAGGTACATGCCCCACAAAATTTCTAACAAATTTCCCACCATAAACAAAAGATGCAAAGGATATTACTGAATAAGAATTTTATTTTTTTCACTGGTAACTAAGATGTAGTTTATTAGAACCTACAATTTTCTCCTATTACTTGATGAGAAAAAAGATAAAAAAAGATAGTAATTGTTAACATGTATAAAAATATTCTAATGTTGTGAATTGTCAAATAAAATTTCAAATTTTTTTTTCCAATGGAACTAAAGTCATGCCAAGAAGTAGGATGGGACTGAGCGTTGTGATCGAGGGCTAATGTTAAAAACAATACTCTTGAATTTGGCTAAGAAGTAAAATTCTCAGTTGGTATTAGAAAAAACAAATAATATTGTTGATGAAGCCACAAAATGGCTGAGCGGATAGATACACTTCTAAAACATCGACGAAGTTTTTTTATAACAATTAACAAAGGTTTATAAAATTAAAACCATCATTTAAAACCTCCCTTTTTTTGAAGATCTAGCCATTCTGACAAATGTGATTGAGGGATTCCCACTTGAATTGGAAAGGCTATTTTTCAATTCTAAAGAAGTTTTGAAAAGGTGACTTTGGGTAATTCCCCCCCACAGCTAGGAAAATTACCAAGAGATAAACAACAACTACCAAAATTTTTGTAAGTGGGAAATTCAATTGGAATTAGAATTACAAACCTACACAAGTTGAAAAAATATTAGTTCTAACATATTAGATTTGGGATAAAAAAATGAAACAAAGAGTTATTTTTTGTGTTGAATATTTACCATAATATCCCATAAATCCAAGTTGATTTCTCATTGTAGGTCACACAATAGCTTGAGATATAATCACAATATATATTATCATGTCAATCATAAAAAATAATTGCAATTATAAATGAAATAACAACTCAAATACCTGGATATTTGATGGTTTTGTTGGTATAATATTTGTTTAACATTGCTGCTATATATCTCCTCCAGAATTCATTCTACTAATTTAACCATTAGTTAAAGAATCAACAAAATAATAAAATAAATTAACAAACATTTGTATGACTAAATAATAATTAAAAAGACTTGAGTGCATGTGTACCTGAATGAGATCCTCTCATTTTTTAGAATAATCTATTGGATTAGTCTAATATTAGAGCAAACATCACTCAATTTAACAGAGCAACAACGAATTCACATTGACTTTGTTGTTGATATGATGGATCAATGGAGGTTTTTTCTAAGATTATCCAAATCCTAATTTATTCTCTACTGAACAGGGCCAACCACATGAAGGTGGAAGCTCTTATGCAGCCCCCCCTTCCCCTCCCCCTCACATCACTCTCAATTCCCCAATACCCAAACAATCTACTATAAAATATTTGAAAATACATAGTAAGAATCAAGCATAGAAACTAGGAAAACAAAAAAAATAAGGTAAATTAAAGTATATGTGTGTAAATTATTGGTTTAGTTAATCAGCATGTAGGATATGTCCACTATTTTCAAGTTTGTGATAATAAACAACAACATATGACATAGAAAATGACATAAAACTTAAAAACGTGTAATTAACCCATGCATATAGGTAAATTATTTAAAGAGAATAAATCAACTTCATCTCAAAAAAAATTATCATTAAAAATATGTTTTCATAATGTGGTACACAGTACATTTTTTTTTTCTTTCTTTGATTTTGAAAGGAATTGAAAAAGGAGGCCTTCGTCTCCTTCTTCCTTTTCTATTGCTCTGGCATATGCATGTCTTATTGATGTCCTAGTTGGGTACTCACAATGCGGAGGTTGTTGTAAGGGGGGCGGTGGATCATAAGCTACAATAAAAAAGAAATATTAAATTGATATTTATAGGACCAATATAAGCATGAATAACATGTTAAATAATACAAGAAAACAATGACTAGGTTGAACAAAACATGCAATCGGAAAGCTATTAAGTTTAAAGAGAGATATCTTGAAATTAGACATGCGAAACTCAAGATTAAAGAACTTGAAACGAAAAACTATTGGAATAATAAAGAAGGTGGTACTGAGGGTGGGGATATTGGTAAGGGTAAGGATAAATGTAAAAGGGTACATGAGTAGAACAAATTACTTCAATGCACTCAGAGAAATGCCTAAAATCATGAGAGAAGATTCTACATGACATTATCACATCCATGAATGATGTGGGTGATATGTTTGCATCACCACCAATTATTGAATCATTGAAGCAAAAGGTAGATGAGAGAGATAAAATAATTGAATATCTAAACGAGAAACTCATGAAAGGAAAAAAATCACATCATTTGGGATGTGACATGGAGATACAAAATTGAAATCCCAGATTTCTTATTTGCAGCAGCAATTACAGAGGCTCATACATGAGGCAATACCAGTTTTTTCTACTACAAATGAGGAAAAATTGAGGGAACAACAACTTGAGGATAAAGTGTAACAACTCACTAGTGAATTGGTTGTAGCTAAGTTTGGACTAGAATCTACAAAGGAAGACCTTGAAAGAGCAAAAAAAGAGAACTTAGAGAAATATAACAAGAATTTTCAAATGGTCAAGCAACTAATGCAAGATAAATCCAACTTGAAAGACATTTATTCTATGAAATTTAATGAAATTCAATAACAATTAAACGATTGGATATTTATTGTAGCACCATAACAATTACAGGCGTATACAAAAGGAAAGAGAGACTCTACCAAATATTCTTCTTCTTAAGAGGAGAGCTTGCAGAATCCTCCCAAGCATCCTGGAGTGACATAATAGAATTTTTTGGGTATTGCATCTATGCAAATACATTTCAAGATTTAATATATATCATTATTTTTCGTTAGCATGCATTATATATCATTATATTTTTTGTTACAGTGCATTATTGAATAAATTACCAGTCATTTTTAGGACTTACTTTTATGTCCCCTTTATGTATTTTTTATCTGGTGAGCTATGGTCTCACTAATATCTAGTTACTCTTTTATTTTTGGACAATGTAATGGAACTTTATAAGATGATAGCTTACTAAACCAAGAAATCTATGCTATGGAATGTACTAATTTTATACTTGAAATACAAAGTAAGTCTTTTAAATAAATAGTCTACAATGCAAAAGTGTGTAAAATCATTAAATAAACAGTCTACAATTTGAATCAATCAAATTCACCAATAAATGAAGCATGGGGGTGCATTTTAGTGAAGTGGGGCAATTTTGGTCAGCTTCACATAAAATGCATGCCCATCCTTCATTACAAGGACAAATTGAATTATTCAACTTTGAGAGTATTTTTTTAAATCATTAATAACATTAATACAAGTGATTTTTTCAAATTTTTCACATATAAATTTTTGTTGTGCAAGAATACTCCAAATTGGATTGATTTCAAAGGATAAAAGTCAAGGTTTATGTGCCTAAAATAAATACAAACTATGAATTGTACTTAATTGACAGTGAAATAATGATCAGTCCAATGTAAATATAAAAACATTTTCTACAAAATTTCATATTCATTTTCCTGAAAGGAAATGTTATACATTGAAATCCAAGCCAGCTGGAATAGAAATTCATCATATTTGTCAAGGATCACAGTCAGAACAAATATGAAATGCCCAACCAATCCAAGTACACTCCTGGTAATTAAATTTGAAATGAGACAATATTATAGAAATACCTAACCTATATAACCTTACATTAGGTCTAACAAATATCCTACATAACTATGTTTCCCCAATTTACACAACTTTCACAAAATGCAAATCAAAGAAAAACTTGAAATTTTCTATGAAATATGAATATGTCGATATCTAATTAATGTTCTTCTTCATCCAACTCATCATTTGTATCATCTAGTTCATAATCAATGTTGAAAGGGTTGGCCATATCATCATCATCATCAATGTCATCATTTCCAATCATATCATTGTTTATATAATCATTAGGAACATTGTCTCCTTCATTTGGTTCTACTTCTTCATCAAGTTCTTCATCTGACACATCATCAATATGATATTCATCCATATCATTGTCTCTAACATATCCTTGAACTTATTTGACTTCTTCATCTAACGCATGAACTAACTGCTCCTCTACATTGTATTCTTCTTCAATATGCTCTTCTTCTTATACATTATACTTTATCAGCCTTCCTCTTAGATCATATATAACAACATATGACCAACCCACTCTACCTAGAACCTCTGAGTAAAATACTTGGTCACATTGTCTAGGAAGAACATAGGGCTATGATCCTGGCTCAACATTCCTTGTATTAACCATGGTAAATTTGTTAGCATGCTTAATATCAGTTCTATCAGGATCATGTTCGGTCATTCATAGCCTCTACCATTTGATGTTGAACATAACTACTTTGAAGGATTCAAAGTCACACTCACGTATATCTTCCAAACACCCATAGTATCGATTTTCAGATACTTTCGTACTTCTGTCTCTTCTATGAGAAACATTACTAACCTCAAATACTATAGCTATCCCAATATCAGAATTTTTCCTCTTTTCATCCAACTTTTTGATGCAAAATTTGCAGTCATTACACCACGTATCCTTTTGGTGTTTCACCTGCAATATGACAGACCCATAAAAAAATGCATTGTCAATCAATAAACATATTTATACTTGGAAAGTATGCAAATTAAGAAGAAAAAAAAAGAACACCATATGCATCAATATAATATTAAAAATAACTAAATAGTATGGGCGAATACGCTTTCCTGTTTATCTTTTAAACCATGTGCTAAATCAATTTCCTTCCATGTAATATTGGCATCTCCTTCGCGTTCAACTTCTTTAACCATTGTAGCCACACCATTCCATGTTAACCTCCCATGATTACATTCTATACATCGTTCAATCCATACCTTCATCCAATCAACATTGTTTGCAATGTATAAATGTCTTGCATCCCACTCTAAAGCAATTGTATTAAAATAAAACAATTTACATATAATTAGTTACCATGGTATACCTTCATATTAATAATGGATTATGTAGGAAAACTAAAATTTAACTTATTAGAGGAAATTTGGGGTCTAAAATGGGCCTTATAAAAAACTATGCCATGGATGAGCTGGATTGAGTTGAATTTTAAGCCAATAGAATTTCAATATCTTTGGTCAACCATTATGGTTGAGTTGGACACATAATGCTTATGTGTCATATTTTTATTTGACAATAGCTAACTCCATATCAACCTCACCTTGGTTAAGTTCTTGAAAAGATCACCTCGAAATAAGATAAATAAACTTTAACCAATAAATATAGAATATTTTATTTGATCACTACTTCCAACTCCTCTAAAACATAACCTCCACATTAATTAAAATTGTAGTGGAAGCATTTTGAAATACTAAAAACATTTATTAATCAATTTTTTTTAAAGAAAACTAAATAATATTTAATTTTAAATAGACTTATCTTGAAATACTAAATAAAAGATATTTAGTATTTTTAATATTATTTAATAATATTTAAAAAATAAATATATTTAATTATTACATACAAAAATAAATAAAACATTTAAATACGAACAAAATAAAAAATAAAAACTATTTTTAATGTTACTAAAATTATAATAAAATTTGATTTTACTTTTTTTCTCTCTTACCTACCTACCCATTAAATCACAATTTTTTTTATATTAATATAAAAAATAATATGAATATGCATAGTTTATTGTTTTTTATTTTATGTGATGTAATATTTTTTATATGAATTAATACAAAATTTATATTAAAAAAAATAGTGATTTTTTTATTTTTTAATACTATTATAATTATATTTTTCATTATAAATGAATATATTTGAGTTTTACATTTATTAAATATATAAAAAGTAGTGGTCTATTCATTTAAAAAAAAAATAATATAAAATTCAAAAGTTTCCTATCATTTATTATGTGTGCACAAGAATCTAAATATTTCATTAATATTTTTAATCAATATCTCTTAACTCTACATTAACTCAATATAGTTGTCAACTACCATTAATGAGACGATTTAGGTTGACTTTCATAAGATTTAATCTGACATGGCATATTTGTAGTGTGATGTGGCTTTTTCTTATTATTTTCCTTAGGAGGCTCATTTTAGACCCCAAATTTCCTCTAATATGATAAATACGATATACATAAAAACATTATAAATATCCACCTTCTACTTACATCTCACTTTCCTCATTCTACCTTTCCCTAGTAGGTGCTCCCCTCCAAATTTGTTGATGGAGTTGACATCCCAAATGTGATCCACATTAATAGTTGCAGCTATTTTAGGAAGATATTGAGTAATATAAACCATGGTTTTATATTCCATATATCCATCTACCATAGAGCCCTTAGGACATGCTCTTTTTCTAACCAAAGCCTTCAATGATTTCAAGTGCCTCTCAACCATCCACATTGACCCTGTGTGTACAGGCCTGCGCATTTCATTCTCCTCGACTTGGTGTATGAGGTAGTGTTCTTGTGCATTGAAAAATTTCAGAGGTAGATACTTTTCATTTCACACATTAGACAAGGAATTTGTATACTCCAATACTTTATATCTTCTTTATCAATCTCTTTAGATGACAACTATCTACAAGTGATGTACAAGCAAATCACAAGTTTCAACAACAAAATATATATAGTATGCATTACAAGTAAAACACATGCAATCAAATATAAGTGTGTTGTACAACAAATTGAACAAATCACACTTTGCATATAAATCGCCACTTACCTCGTATATTTTCCATGCTCATATAATTTTTTTGAAACTGCTTTCAAAGTTCTATGGGAGAGAAAGATGTAGAACATACTATAACAAAAAAATGCATCGTTAGGTATTCCCAAAGTAGACAAAAAAACCCTAACAAGATGTTCCACCAATATATAAATCTATACACCAAAATAATTACTTTAATGGAGATATGGCAATCATCAGTTTTTACCCCACTTAATTCACCTTTGTTTGTTATGATATTCTTTATGTTTAAAGAAAATGCAATGGGAAATTTAACTTTTCCAATAAAATTGTTTACATCTTTTCTTTGCTCCTTTGTCAATAACCATGGAAGGGTGCTTATATTTTGGTCTCCATTGTTGTTTGAATAAATCACACTTTGCATTTCATAATTGGATTCCTTAATGTCCTTACAAATCTTGACATTTTTTATTTGTCACTCCTTCCATCTAAGTTTCGTCATAATGTTTATGTTACATTCTTCCTGATGTGCATTGTATAAAATAAGTGAACAATTTCTAGATGCTCATAATGGGGAGTCTATTGAATTGATCAGGATAAGTTTTGATTCCTCGTGGAACCACCCCATTATTGATGCCTTGATCATAACCTTCAATATGAAGCATAATTAAAGATATTGCAAAAATACTTGAAAATTAGTAAAGTGATCAATGTAATAACAATATAAAATATTCCAAACATTTCATGTATATGATAACTAGATGATTTAATCCATACCTTTATGATTTGATCTATTATATTGCAGCTTCCATAGATGAGGTGTCATTCTTCGAGGTTTTAATCTAGTCTCTTCCTTCCCATTTAAAAGATATTTTCGGTAGTCCAATACCTATGGTTCTTAGAGAGGAAGTTCCTATACTCATCAAACACTTCATTTCCTAAACTTCACAAACAACAAGATTTCATCTTAGGACCACAAACTGGACATGCACATTTACCTTTGTTTAAATACCAGCAAGAGATGAAGTATGTATAATGAAGGGATTATTTAAAAACATGCATGATATGAATTTCATAAAATTAAACATTATTATAGTGCAGTACTGTAACGTTATAACATACCACATAAATTTGTTAGCCCTAGGGCATCGTGAATTGTCCATACAAGCATTGCATGGAATTCAAATTCCCTTTTCACATCATCTAATGGTTTATATATATCACACATAGTGATGTCCCTCCATAAATATAGTAACTCGTTGATAAGAGGCTCAAGATATACATGGCATATCTTTAACTTGGTACTTACCTAATTGATTGAACATGCAATACATAGTTATTGTATNATATATATATATATATATATATATATATATATATATATATATAAACAACCAAATATAAGACATATTTATGAAACAAAGAAGACAAATCAGATGTTACCACAATGAAAATAAATCATTCTAAACAAATACATGGAACAATCATTGTCAACATTATGAGATCCCTCTTTATTGACATCCAAGGAGAAATGTTATTGTTGATAACAAAAATGGGCCACGCCAAGTAAGTAGATCTCAGCTGTCCAAATGGATTGACATTGTTTCCTGTTAATGAAAACCTAAGATTATGAGGCTCTTCTTTAAACTTTTGTTATCTTTCCTCTATCTTCAAAAATACAGATCCATCCGCGGGAATTCAAAGAACACCATCTTTTATTTTTTTCTCTGCATGGTAATCCATAAACTTTGCTATGTTTTTGCACCTGAACAATTGCTGAAAACGTAGAATAATGGGAATATAACGAAGAACCTTGCAAGGAACCTTTTTGTTATTTGATCAATTCGATATATACTCTTTTGATATTTCATACATTCTTCTTTCGATGCATGTTATTTATAATATAAAATATGATCAATACATGCATGAATATCTTGATATTGCATTCCAATATCTTTCAAAATGGCATGCAGATCTCGATATGTGAGAGGTAAAAAATTCGATGGTGGTAACAAAAATACACCTAAGAATCTACAACATAAAAAATCAATATTGGTTAACATAAAGAATACTAATCTTACATATTGCATCCAAATTTTACAGATCAACTACCAAAAAAAGAGAGGAAAGAAGACTACATTTATCATCATTTACTAAATGTGACGAAACATCTTACATACCTTAGGAGCCATGTGAAATAAGTATTTACCATTCATAACCTTTAAGTTCACCAGCAACAACATAGTAGAGAGAAGACTTGTTTTAGAGCCTTCATAAAGAGGTTGGATTTCCTTCTCATGTAGAAGTATATCAAAAACACCATCAATGATGCTATCATCATCCATTCCAGCATTAAATGTCTCCTGGATCAATCTATTTTGCCCATATTCTTCAAATGTTTTATTAGCATCATCATCTTGTTCCATAGGATCATTATTAACTTGATCTTCAATATTCACTCTATGGTGTTCCAGAACAACGTGTACAACCATTTATTCCTCTATGGGAAGTTCCCCTGCAGGGATGATTTTAAGAAACCATACTTATTTAAAAGTGTATAAATGTTGGTGAATCTTACCAATTCTTAAAACTCCAGCTATAAAATGTTTGGTGATATTTTTCAAAAAATATTTTAATTTACAAGGATTTTATATCATTTATATAATAAATTGGCGATTTTTAGGGTGAAAAATGTTTACCCCATCAAAATTGGGCGAAACAGGGATTCAAAAATTGTAAAATGGCGAATCGTTTTTTGGAGAAAACCCCCTAAAACTAGCCCATGGGCTAAATTTCGCCCCTAAAAGTATCCTTGTTCCCCTGGGCATCGTTCCTTTATAATTACAAACAATCAAGTAATATTAGTGTATATAAAAAATATTAAAATGACACAAATGTTTCCGGATACAATCAATATAAAGACATATAATGAATAACTTATTACCAAGAGACATTATTCATGTTGGCATTATTGAATATTGTTGGCATTGATGTCAACATGAAGACATTTGGCAAGGTTGTACAAGTTTGTTGGAAGTTGTTGGAATTAACACAAGATCATCAAGAGCATGGGAAAGAAGATAAGACCAAGAAGACAATGATGACATTAATGGTGGGGACATATTGACTGCACATGAAATTTATGATGTTTGGTTCATAAGGCTAGAATTGTAAAAACATCAATTTGGAAGACCTAAGGCTACCTAAGGAATCTTAATTTGAGGAAAAATTGAGTATAAGGGTGTGTGTTGTGTTCTAAGGAATACATGTGTCAATTTCTATCCCAATCCAATCAAATCTATGCATTTACCATGTATTTTGGTGACCTAGGCGTGTATTTCATGTAGGTCACTATCTAAAGGTAGAATTTGACCATTTTGAGGAAATTGGTATGCATTTTCTTGACCGAATTGGGCATTTAGAATTTGATAACATTCCTTGAGTTAAAAAAATTCTAATGAGATTAATTAGAGCTCTTGGTGGGCATAATTATGAGATAGATTTCTACTAGCCCTACAAACATAAAATTAGACAATTCTATGACTTTGGATACCATTTTTCTACAAATGACATGCATCTTGAGTTATTGAAAGATTGAAATATAATTAAATAATATCTATCAATCTTGTTGGAACCATTGGCATGACTCCATTTTCACTAGGTGTGCAATTTTTGTTCACAGGGATGGAACTATAACAAGATCAATTTAGTAGTCCTAAGGGTACCTAAGAAAGCTTCAGTTAAGGAAAACTTGAGTACAATGGTGTGTTTTATGGTATAAGGAATACATGTGTCAATTTTTATCCCAATAAAGTCAAATATGTGCATTTTGGTGACTTAGGCATGCATTTCCTATAGGTCACTGCTTAAAATCAGAATTTGACCATTTGAGGAAATCAACGTGCATTTTATTTACCAAAGCAGATATTTGGAATTGGAATAACATTACTTGAGTAAAACCAAGTCTAATGATATTGATTAGAGCTCTTGTATTACATTCTTAAGCTCATGGTGGGCATAATTGTGAGATGGATTGCTACTATCCCTACAAACACAAAATTAGACCATTCTATGACTTTGGCTGCCATTTTTCTGCAAATAGTGTGCATTCCTTTTTTTGGCAAATAGTGTGCATTCTCAATTAAGGAAAGGTTGACATATTATGAAAAAAACATCTATTAATCTTGTTGGAAC
This sequence comes from Pseudotsuga menziesii, assembly GCA_001517045.1. Classification (NCBI taxonomy): domain Eukaryota; kingdom Viridiplantae; phylum Streptophyta; class Pinopsida; order Pinales; family Pinaceae; genus Pseudotsuga; species Pseudotsuga menziesii. The sequence goes on along the minus strand of LPNX010914897.1, from coordinate 436,493 downwards.
CATTTCCATGACTCCATTTGCATCGGGCATGCATTTTTGTGAAGACAATGAAGAAATAGAGCACTTGTGCATTCAACATTCTAAGGACAAACAATTAGCCTTATGAAGCATACTGAAGTGGACCAAATGGATAATTAAGCATCCATTGTTTTGAACTAAATGGAGAAAAAATAAATACATCATGTAACCATAAAAAGAGACCTATTCCAAATAATGGAAAGATTATATTAGGTCGATCCTAAAATAGACCTAATGAACAATTGTGAGCAAAATACAATTAGGCCATCCCTAATTGAGTAAGAAGGAATACAAACAAAAGACACGAACGTTCATTTTGAAGCATCATTGTTCTTGAATGTGAGAGTGTCTTGGGCACGAGTTTGCAGGAATAAGAAGTCTAAAATGACTAAAATGTGATAAAGAATATTGGGAATGAACAACAATGATCAATGGTGATCAATAGGTTGACCTAAAGAGAACAAGTACACTTCGGTACTTGTGGAAGAGGTTTGACATCCCTGGGGTTATATTCTTGAATAAATATTGTTTAATATTGTTTGCAAAATGGATTCATGATGGGAGACATGAATTTAGTATATGTACTCGATCTTGTATGAAAAGGGGATGAATGTGAGGAATAACCAAAAGTATTTCAAGGTTTGAAAGCTTTCATGCATGAAAAATTTGTGAAGGAAGATCGGGTATATAGGGGTTCATCCTCGTTTGAAGTGACCTACTGGTAATGAATTATTTTGAAATACTTGAATAATGTTAGAGACCAAGACAAATTTGTAAAGATAAGGACAAAGTTTGTGCTATTAAGAAATCAGTTTGAGAGGATAGTCTTGTAACTCTCAGTTGGAAAAAGCTATTGAAGGTTGAGGTAGAAATCTTGAAGCAGAAAATTGTAGTGTTGAGGGCCATTAAACTGTGATATCAATGATGCAAGGAAACAAAGTTAAGAAAGAATATTTCATTTGTGCTAAGAGTTGAGAATAATAAAATTGTGAGTTGGTACACTTCTCCATTGACAGGTTGGATCCTATCTACAAGCTGGGAATTGCATTTGAGAATTTGTTTCCTCACATCTTAGTTGGAGTTGAGAACTACAAACTGGGTCAGCTTTCACTTGAGAGTTGCATTTCTCTTCATTTAGTTGGAGCTGAATAAAGTTGAATATTTTTGTATTCTCCCAGATTGTGTATTCTAGGAAGCATCAATGTAAGGGGTTAAGGGGTTAAGGGGTTAAGGTTTAAGGGGTAATTAAGGGTCAAGGGCTATGGGTACTTAATGGTTTAGGGGTTTATAAGGGATTAGGTATTAAAAAGTTGTTGGTTGTAAAATGGTTATGGGTACATAGGATTTGGTATTGTATATTGACTATCCAGCTGAGCTGAGAGGGAGAATCAAAGACAACAACTCAATGATGAAACTTGTTCAATTTATCAAGATGTTTATGAATAAGTTGAAAAAATATTGGAAAATTGTTACTTTTCTTGGCATGTAGAAAGAGAGATACTATGTGATATATATAGTCATAACCAGCAAAAACAACCTATTCTTATTTATCCTTCATCATTATGTCATATTCTTTCTTGATTTTACTTGGAGACAGCAAGTTTTAAGTGAATGGAAATTCTCCACTGATTTGGAGACCACGATTTAATTTATAAGGGACTGAGAGATGAGGGATTAGGGCGTAATGTGTTAATGGTATAAGGGTAATGGGTTAAGGTTTAGTGGGTAATTAAGGGTCAAGGGATAAGGGTACTTAATGGTTTAGGGGTTTATAAAGGGTGGGTCAAGGGATAAGGGATTAGGGGTTAGCATGTTATTAGTCATAAAAGGGTTAGGGGTACTTAGGAGTTGGAATTATATATGGATAATCCATATTAGGTGATATGGAGAAATAAACACAACCAATCAATGATGGATCTTGTGCAATTTTTCAAGCTATTTATGAATATGTTAAAGAAAAATTTTACTTTTCTTGAAATGTAGAGAGAGAGAGACTTTATGAGATATATAGTCACAAATAATAAAAATTACCTATTCTTATTTCACCTTCATCGTTATTCCATATTCTTTCATGAGTTCACTTGGTGAGCATGACTTTAAGTTGATGGAAACTTTCTTGGAGACCACATTTTAATTTAGGGTTTGAGAGCTTACATAGCCCTTTGATCTCTAAACCTTAACCCACCCATAATATATATGCCATTAACCTCTAACCCTTTAATCCCTAACCCCTAACCACTTATACCCTATCCCCCTAGTCCATTAAACTCCTACATCGTAGTGGGGATGGATGACATTAGTACTGAAATAAAAAAGTGTGCTAAGCCTAGGAAATCCATGAGAGGTGGAGTATCTCCATACAGAAAGTGATAGAAATCAACTTGAATTGGTAAGGAAACTTTCATGGATGGGGGAGCTTATGATAAATAAAAATGGTGGGAAAACATATAAACAATTCATTTGTACAACGAATGTCTATACCTATATGATATGGTATTGAGTATACCTAAGGAGAACCACCAACTTGCATTTACTGAAAAATGGATCCTAATATATTATCCTACACACATAAAACAAATTCCACAGCATGGTGTTGCTCAAAAAACTGAATCCAATGGAATAAATAGTGAGATAAATACACCTCACATGCCCTTAAACGAGTCGAAATGTAGATTTTTAATTTGCACATTCAAGTTTGGAGTAAGATGAGTATGTCTAAACATTTGATTTCTTATTCTAAGAGTTTCTACTATCCTTTTTAGATTTCATCTCCATTACATTAGTCCACACTATTTGGTCTTTCCTTTTATCCATCAAGTTTTCAAATTTTTGGGGATTTTCAACTGGAAAAGACCCCTATATTTGGGTCCAGAATGAATCTTCATAACTATTGAAATAATACCCACACAATCCTACATGGATAAGGTTTGAGTATTCATGCACCTATGTATTTTTTGAAACTAGGGGCCATACTTATAAGAATATGGGGATTCTAATATGCACACTAGATAGTATGGAACTTGTTGTAATCAATCAGATTGCAAGGTTACCAATGATACACATATAGAATAATATAACAATAATAGAACAAGAGAAAGGAATCGTAGATAGAATAACAACTTATATTACTCAAGAACACATGTGGGTTCATACAATAAACTGAACCAAGTATCTATCCGGCTCTACAGCCTATATATATTATTTACAAAATAGTTACAATAAGTATATGTCGGTTAAACCAAACTACACGACCTATGAGGTTGACATAATATACAATTAGTCAACTATAGAGTCTAGTCGGCTTAGCCGACAAGCTCCTCCAACATCTCCCCCAGCACAAAATATTTCTTCGTCCTGAAGAAATGAGGAGATGACAATCGTCTATCTTGAGTAGCCCTATTGTTGTATTTTTCCTCATAGAATATGATGACTGATAGATGATTGTTGTTGAATGCATACTTCTACATTATCTTCTGTAGTAATTGATAACTAATGCTGAAATTCTTCCCAAGTGTGAGGTGCTTTCTGGATAGCTATGGTTAAGGTGGTGAGGCTCGAGAAGTTTTCTATCTTTTGATGCATATCTATGTTGAGCATATTGGCCATGTTGGTCCCCAAAATTTGTGTATTTTCTTTAGTAGAAGCAAGTAGTCATTGCATTTGTGGTCAGATCTTGTCGAGACTGATAATACTAGGTCTATCCTAGATTATCCATTGATTCTCTTGTTTTCTAACTTTTCTAATTTAGTCATTTACAACACGAGCTGATCATGAATTATTTGTGCAATTGCTTCAGTGCTTGACTGTCAGTTCTGAAGTGAACTGATGAGTTCACGAGTCTTATGCATTTGTTCAAACACCTAGCCATAATGTGTGTACCAGTTTTGAAATAACTCCGATGTTACTATGGATTATGTAATGTACTGGTCCAACATGTTGTGAGCTACTGAGAACGTTGTAAACTGATTTCTCAAAAGAATAGTAGTCTCTTTTTCCTGCTCATGTCGTCTTTCATGCAATTGCTGTTGAAAATTCGACATGACAGTTTCAAAAAGTTGATATGCTTTGTCAAGGGGTTTATCACTATCAGCCTCTTATGGGATTGTAATAAATTGCTTTACTAAATTTTCACACTTGGTTAGAAATTATGTATGCTCTGTATTTATTTGCTTCAATTGCTCTTTAGTTTTTTCTCTTCTGATTCTAAACTCTTTATTGATATCATCTACCAATAGGTCTAGTTCTTCTTCTTTGGATTTTTGTGTATTGACTGCCATTGTAGAACCGAGTTGAACTAGATGAATCATTGAAGGTACCTTCTGTTGGGGTTGTTGTAGTTGACATTGATGCTCTTTTTCTTGTTTCTTTCTTTTCCTCTCCTTCGCCCATGCTCTCTGGCTTGTCTATAAACTTCTTGGGTTGGCAGACTCTCTATTGGTATATTATGAGACTGTTCAGGGGGTTCAATAGGAATAACAGGACCTAATTGAAATATTTCAGGTGGAGTAGTGTGAGGTGGTGACTGTATAGGGGGTGGTGTAGGAGAAGGGAGGGGTGGTGGTTGCTCAGAATTTGATGGTATTATAAATGGGATGGGACTTGTTGGTAATATATTATCAATTGTTTCCTATGTATCGATAAGATCTCCAGACTCAAAAAAGTCGATATTTTTGACAAGTTCTTCACTGAATTCTACAGTCTCAACGGGGTTGATATTTTCGACAACTTCTCATGATTCTATAGGTTCGATTATTTCTTCAGCGGGGTTATTGGCAATGGGTTCAAGAAATAGAGGGGTTCCGACGGCTTGGGGGTTATGTTGGGAAAAATATTGTCTTGAATAATTTACCTAATATTTAATTATCGATCGGGGTTGGTAGGCTTAGAGTTGTTACAAAATATATGCGAAGGTAGAGAATATTGCGGTAATCTTTGGTAAACAAAGTATTGAAAGGTCTTGAATTGAACTCCTAAGGATCCAACTTAGTTAAGATAACAGAGGCAGAGGACTAGGGTAGAGTGGTGTCAAGTTATACTACTCTACTCTATGAACAACTATTAAAAGACAAAGATATGGACATTGCAATGACAATGAACTATTCTTTATAAGAAGGTCTATTTTACTGATAAACAACTTACAAGGAACAATTTACAACAACTAATTATGTTTTCTAAAAGATATACATGCAACTAATAGATGGGCACTAATTCCATTCTCCTTGATTATTTTGAGGATAAGGGTTACTGTACTTGGGACAAGAGCAGGAGAAGTATCAAAATGGCTTTCAAATGAGGTGAAGAAGCTAAAGGTAATTAGATCTAACTTAATTTCTACAAAAATATGTAGAATAAGAACCGTCCAACTACAAGCTATAGTAAACATAATGATCTATAAACAAATAAACCTTTGAACCTTACTTGCAAAAGATAAAATAATATTACAAGGAGGTAAACATAATCTATGAGAAAGCAGAAGACTCGTAAAGATGATCTAAATTCTATTCTATGGATTCTTTTAACAACCATATGTTTAAGAAGATAAATTGTATTACTATGAGAAATGATACTTAATCTATTAATACATTTAAAACTTTATCTGTGAAGGAACAAGTCAGATTTAATTACAAGTCAATACAAAAGATTAAAATACATAACATAATTCTTCAGGCATAAGATGAGAAGAAAGGAGAAAACAAGAATGAAGTCTAACAATATTATCTAAGAATCTTAAAAGAAAATACAACCACTATCTAACCACTACCATTAAAACAAAATCAGAAAACTAAGGAAATAAGCTCAAAACAATTTAAAGACATACAGGGTTGAATGAAAGACTGAACAATAGTTTGGAACAAAGATCCGCATGGAAGGCAGAACAAACTGTCTGAATGACAGTCTGTCTGAAGAAAATATGAAAATTTCGGAAAACAGTAAATTTAAATGATTTATTTTAGAGAAGATGACTCATGCATATGCTAATGAAATGTAAAAGAGCAAATATATTTACTGATTAAATCTTATAGCAACATAATGTAAACTAAATCATAATTCAAAAAGGAAATTACATTACTAAACAAACTGAAATATATTTTAGCAAAAATAGAACTTAAATAAAACTAGATTTACTCTAACTTAACCAAAGGAATCTAATATAGTCTGAGATTTAAGCAATGAATTGTAAAAATTTTGAAAAAGAATTTAGAAGCTATTCTAGGCACAACTGGTTGCTAACTGGTAAAAGAAACCTACATAATCAGCATAATAACAATGGAATCTATACTACATAAAACATAAATGATTACAGGAATAAAACTACATAAACAACTTATAAGAAAAATTACAGAGAAAGGAAATAACAAAACATACACAAAGATGTAAAACTCTATTTTTCGGGGGCCCCCATAGCAAACAAAGTAATGATCTTCTAATATAACACAATCATGCACAGCATAATGGAGATTTCATTAAACCAAAGGTGGAGTTACAGAGTCTTGTGGAAAACTGATAAAACAGCTAACTATCTCGCTATCCTAACTAACTCCATCGATGATATCAGCTACTAACCATGAGCTATTGGCTATAACATTCAGCGATTAACCTTATCCCTCGCATGAGATCACCTATATATATAGTGTTTACAGAAGGTGATAAATTCGACCCTTTCAGTGGTCGACTACTCTTATGATAAGGAGTTCATTATAACAAATAATTACATTCATAAATAACAGATGATAGTTCCTTCTTCTTCACATATTTGGTTCCTTTCTAGCACGCGATGTGGCATATGATTTCAGTCTTAATCAGAGCCGACGTCAAGGTTTCACACAAAGACATTAGATGAGAGCCCTTCCAGAAGAATGCTAATGCTAAGATGTTGGCGTGTGGTCACAACAGTTCATGGCCATTACATGCCTTTAATGCACAAAAATATACTACCAACGATGTGTGGTCTGTTTAGTGATCTGGACGGCAAGCTGGATATGCTCTCCATATATCTAGCTGAATGCATGTATGTTTGTTAGCTTGTCTAAAATACCATATAACCTGCAAATAATTATACACATGAATTAATATATCGAATACACTTCATATCATGTCTATTTTAATCATTAAAATCATAAAATGATAATAATAAACAGAATTTACATAAACCTTAAATCCATTCATACCTGAGGCTTGAATGGTGAGTTGTATGGTACAAAAGACGCCAAAAGGTAACAAAACATGTGTTAATATGTAAATTATTTAACCCAAAAATGGTGAAAAAATGGGGACCAACATTCCCCCAAACTGGAATAATTCTAGGTCCCACTGGTTAGAAAATAAAAGATAGCATTAGGAAGGAGGTAGAGCTGCGTCAGCAGCTGCCTCCGACTTTGATGAAGCAGACTGTTTGAACTTCAATTTCTTAGCCAGAGCTTTCAAAAGGGAACGCCTTGATTGCTAATCCCTTTGTGATAAACTAACAGTCTTATGGAGTTCCTCCATATTTTTAATATGTAACCGCAACTCTTTATTCTCCTCCTGGAGCTCTGAAATTAACTTAACATACCCTTCATTCTACTTCATCGATTGAGTTAACTCAGAAGTTAACTGATCTGATGTTGGATGCGGTGGCGTAGATGGATCTGGGGACTAGTTGAAATCCTATGGAGGACTCATTCCTGTTGAAGGAGGATCCAAATCGATAGTAGGAAGGGGTTCTTCAAGGCTGATATTTTGGTCATATGCAGGAATGTCCATTTGGTCGGCATCCTTTAGTAATTGGGCAAGAAGACTGGCTAATGCTAACAGGGATGAACTTTGGTCAATTTTCTCTACCTCAGCCTCATCATCTGAATGACCAGTTTGGACATCAGACTGAACTGCGGTCTAGGTACTAGGCCGGAGCATACACTGAACACTTTTATCCTTTTGTCTTCTTGTACAAGGTCGTGAAAAAGGTACAAATTCGGCAGACATAGTACTAGCAGGGGTATTTTGGGAAGATGAGTTAGGTTCTGAGATATCTTCATCAAGGTGGACAATGTTGGGGTTTTCTTCTTCTATAGGCAAGGTTTGACTAGTTCCCCAATGAAAATGATGGGATCGTTTACGGATATTAAGGTAGGGTTTAAGCACCTTGAATACAAAAGTCTCCAAAGGTTGGTCTCACTTCTTGAGCTGGTCCAAGATTAAAAGTTTGATTAAACTGTCGTGGTACAAACTAATCTTGGGATGAAGGGTATTCTTTCTGACCAAATTCAACATTTTTTCTAAGCTATGAAGGAAAAAGAAAGGGAAATTTAAACATCTATTATCAACGAAGTGAGCCAGTAACCGAAGGTGACAAGACTTGAAAATGCTAAACTTACCTTCGCAGGTAACCAGATGAATAATGACTATCAACGGCTTGATGTATTCCGGCTTTATCCAACTATGATGGTAGCCTTTTACGCCTGATACATACTGGAATTCAGGCTTGAGAGAAAAATTGTGTGATGCTCGTGGGATGAACCAATGTTTGTGTCATCACTCGCCCTCTCGAGGAAGCTTAGTGGCACGCGCAATCGACTCCTCGGTGACTTGGAAGGAAAGATTCCCTACCCTAGTCGTCCTCCCATCGAACCCCATTGCAAAAAGCAATGAGATTTCCTCATTGTAACCTTGCAGCGAATGGAGGAACGGGTTCCAACCGGCACAAACAAACACTTCCCTACATTCTCTAAACTATGCCATTTGAAATATATCTTGGTAATTCTCTGGCTCGAATCGGTTTGGCATGATGTAAACAGAGGAAGGGATACAGGGTTTTCAGGAAATATGAGAGAAAGGCGGCTAAAATGCTCTATAGTGATAACAATAAAAAAAATGATGGAATGGAGAGAAGGTTCACACAGTGCTAGTTTTAAAACATGTTGCATTCAACCCACCAAATGATCATGCAAACAGCTCGGCATGCCTAAACGATCGTGCCATTATGGAAATTTTCGGAACATGTGTCGTCTAAAGCATGTGATTGAATGAGTTTCTAATTTTTAGTTGGTTCAACCATGTCCAAAGCAAGATTTGGACAGGTAGAACATGTAACTTAATGCAAGTGTATAACCAAATCCATAACCATAACCTTAGTTCAATGAGAAGGTCATCTTATCTGATAGCTTATGCGTGCGAACGGAGAAAGAGGATAATGATGATGGTAGAGTCATGATAACTAGAAGGTACCCTAAGGTCGTACCATATCCATATAAGGGTGAAATAAAATCATATTAGATCTAATTTGTACTTTCATGAATCGGCATTAGTCATAATATCATGTGGATGTGACCCTAATGGTATGACTCATCTTTTTACCCAAACAAAATTAAGCCAATACTTAACCATAGATACGAAAATGTCATAAAAATTTTATTTAACTTTTCATTTGACTTCTTATTCATACTGACATTCGACTCTTCATAGGATCCTTCATACAACTTTTTGTAAAAAAAAAATGAGCTTGCTGGATCAAACTATTGTTAATTGTGGATTTTCTTAAGTTGCCAGGTCACAAAGAAGTCATATGAAATAATTCTTGGTGTTCTTCCTTATTCATCCAATATTTTAAAACTAATTTCGCTATTTGCATTATCCTGCAGACACTTTATCATTTGGCAATGAATCTCTTATAAGTAAAAATAAAAACAGACAGTCAGGCTAATCCTCCCCCAAACCAAAGATATGGCATGTCCCCAAGCCATACAAGAAAAACTAAGTAACTGCCAAAATAAATTAAGGAAAGTTCAGTCATGTTGATGTAAGTTTGTAAAAGAGAGAAAAACTAATAAATGGAAAGGATTCAGATGTATACATTTATCCAAAAATAACAATGCTCAAATATATAAATGTATAAATTTATCATTTACCATCTGATGAAGATATAAGTGAAAGGACCATAGGGAAAACTAGTCACCCTTGCCTTGTTGTAAGGATATCTTGTCATCTCAAAAATTATTGGGCTCCCTTTGAATTGGTAGGATTTTATAGCTATGGGTCTCATTTCTAGGATAAACATATCCTAGATATTGATTGAATTCAGATTGTTGGATCCAAGGCCATCTTACAATTATTCTTTAATGACATCATAAACAATAGGCCTAAACATATTTTGGTTGTTAAACCATGTGCCTAGTGGTGCATTAACCAGATATCTTTTACCTGATATTGCATCGCTGCCAGCAGGCCTGTTCAGTACCTCGGCGGGTTTATCTTGGTAACATGCAAGCATAGCCCCGCTGCCAGCGAACCTGTTCAATACCCCGACAGGTTTACTTGCATTTATCGAACTTCCTTATTTTTTGTTGTTACTTAGCATTGACCCGCTGCCAGCAGGCCTATTCAATACCCCAGCGAGTTTTCCTTGTATAAAGATTCTGAGTATATGGAATTTGATTGGTACTAGAGCGTGCTAAGCCCTGCTAAACACATAAGTTATAAAGAATTTTCTTAAAATGGCCTTAACTAATGTCAAAAGAGAATAACTTAAAGGTATTCCTGGGCCTTTCAGTCTATTTTCTTTATAAAAGATAATGTTCCCCATTGGCGGGCATTCCACTTATCCTAGAGTGTTCTCAAAAATATTTAAGAGTCAAGTTTTGACAACAAGTGTAGATGAACTAGTAATATCTAGGTGTAGAAATTCTGAAAAACATGATAATTGAAGTGAATCTTTTGAGCACTTGTTCAAGTAATCAGAAATATACATATCTGAATCAAACCACCATATATAAAGCATAACAAAATCATAAAATAAATGGTTTGAAAATTAAAACTTCAAAGCTAATATATGATGTTAGTATTTTTAGAGTACTTTCCTTTTCAGGTAATATCCCATGAGCAGTTCAAAGAAATAGAAAGACCCATTGGTAACTAAATTTCAAAACCATTTATTAGATGATTTATTTTATTCTTGAAAACATAGAAAAAGAGTCCCCTATGATTAGGCATGACTCTTATTTATTCAAAGAGATATACACATATTGACATATTTACAAATGATGATAACCTATAATATTATAAAGAATCAGGAGGAGGAAGAGTCTTTGGAGAGAGAAATCCAATGATTACCTCTATCTTGATAGGATCCATCTTGATCCCCTGGGGAAAAACATGATGCCCCATGCAGATATAACATGGAGGAGTTTTGTTTAATGGACATTCCTGTCGAGGATTTTTAGTTTTACATTTTGGACAGAAATTGCTCTTTGTTGCTCATTCTTCTTCCTGGTTCTTTATGTAGGTTTGGTTTCTAAATTGAGTGTACCTAGAAGGTTTGTTTCGAGGTGGGAATGGGGCAACCCAACATTCTTTTCCAAGAGAAATCTTCCTCTGATTACCCATTTTTTTAGTGGTTCTTATAGGAGTAGGGAATTCTATTGTGGATGTGTCAATTTGTGTGGTTACTATTACCAAAGAGAGCTTCCACCTAGGTAATATTGACAAAATTAGTAGAGTTCAGCTCCCCCACTTCAAGAGTTATATTATCTAACTTTATTACTTAGTGGAAGACTAAGAGGTTCCCTGGTTACTTCTTTTTAAAGTTTTTCAGGAATAGGGTCCTCAGGTCCTCTTGTCGGGATCTCTTCTCTTTCTATGACTTCCCACTATGAGAATCTCTTTATGTTTCCAACAAAACTACTTCCTATAAGTGTTTTTTTTTTCGATGACTTTTCACTGAGTTGATGATTGAGGTCAAAATGTTTCTTGTAAAAACTTAACAAAATTTTACTATCTTAACGAATCTATTCTATACTACTACTACTGGATTTGGGGGTGCCTTTTATAATATATACATAGGTTCTTACCTCTCGTCTTACTGCTCCCCAGTTACTAGCCTACATCTATTCTAACTTACGGAACAACTCCCCAGCAATGACGCCAAAAATGTTGGGCAAAATATTGTCTTGAATAATTTACCTAATATTTAATTATCGACCAGGGTTGGTAGTCTTAGATTTGTTACAAAATATATGCGAAGGTAGAGAATATCATGGTAATACTTTGGTAAACAAAGTATTGAAAGCTCTTGAATTGAACTCCTAAGGATCCAACTTAGTTAAGATAACAAAGGCAGAGTACTAGGGTAGAGTGGTATCAAGTTAGACTACTCTACTCTATGAACAACTATTAAAAGACAAAGATATGGACAATGTAATGACAATGAACTATTCTTTATAAGAAGGTCTATTTTACTAATAAACAACTTACAAGGAAGAATTTACAACAACTAATAATGTTTCCTAAAAGTTATACATGCAACTAATAGATGGCCACTAATTCCATTCTCCTTGATTATTTTGAGGATAAGGGTTTACTGTAATTGGGATAGGAGCAGGAGAAGTATCAAAATGGATTTCAAATGAGGTGAAGAAGCTAAAGGCAATTAGATCTAACTTAATTTCTACAAAAATATGTGGACTAATAACTGTCCAACTACAAGCTATAGTAAACATAATGATCTATAAACAAATAAACCTTTGAACTTTACTTGCAAAAGATAAAATAATATTACAAGGAGGTAAACATAATCTATGAGCAAGCAGAAGACTTGTAAAGATTATCTAAATTCTATTCTATCGATTCTTTTAACAACCATATGTTTAAGAAGATAAATTGTATTACTATGAGCAATGCTACTTAATCGATTAATACATTTAAAAATTTATCTGTGAAGGAATATGTGAGATTTAATTACAAGTCAATACAAAAGATTAAAATATACAACATAATTCTTTAGGCATAAGATGAGAAGAAAGGAGAAAAGAAGAATGAAGTCTAACAAGTAGTCTAACAATCTTATCTATGAATCTTAAGAGAAAATACAATCACTATCTAACCACTACCATTAAAACAGAATCAGAAAACTACGGAAATAAGTTCAAAACAAATTAAAGACATACAGGTTTGAATGAAAGACTAAACAGTAGTTTGGAATGAAGATCCGTATGGAAGGCTGAACAAATTGTCTGAATGATAGTCTCTCTAAAGAAAATATCAAAATTTCAGAAAACAATAAATTTAAATGATTTGTTTTAGAGCATCTAACTCATGCATATGCTAATGAAATGTAAAAGAGAAAATCTATTTACTGATTAAATCTTATAGAAACATAATCTAAACTAACTCATAATTCAAAAAGGAAATTACATTACTAAACAGGCTGAAATATATTTAAGCAAAAACAGAACTTAAATAAAACTAGATTTACTGTGACTTAACCAAAGGAATCTAATCTTGTCTAAGAATTAAGCAATGAACTGTAAAATATTTGAAAAGGAATTTAGAATCTATTCTAGGTGCAACTGGTTGCTAATTGGTAAAATAAACCTACATAATCAGCATAATAACAATGGAATCTATACTACATAAAACAGAAATGATTACAGGAATAAAACTACATAAACAACTTATAAGCAAAATTACAGAGAAAGGAAATAACAAAACATACACAAAGATGTAAAACTCTATTGTCGGGGAGGGGGGGGGGGGGGGGTAGCAAACAGATTAATGCTCTTGTAATAGAACATGGTCATGCACAGTGTAATGGAGCTTTCATTAAACCAAAGGTGGTGTTACATAGCCTTGTGGAAAACTGATAAAACAACTAACTATCTCGCTATCCTAACTAACTCCATCGATGCTATCAGCTACTAACCATGAGCTATCAGCTATAACATTCAGCGATTAAACTTATCCCTTGCACGAGATAACCTATATATATAGTGTTTACAGAAGATGAGCAAGTCAACCCTTTCAGTGGTCGGTTTCTCTTACGATAAGGCAATCATTATAACAAATAATTACATTGATAACTAACAGAAGACAGTTCCTTCTTCTTCATAGATCTAGTTCCTTTCTAGCACCCGATGTGTCATATGATTTCAGTATTAATCGGAGATGGAATCAAGGTGTCACACAGAGACATTAGATAAGCACCCTTCCAGAAGAAGGATGATGCTAAGATGTTGGCGTGTGATCACAACAATTCATGGCTGTTACATGCCTTTAACACAAAGAAATCTACTACCAACGATGCGCAATCTGTTTAGTGATCTGGATGGCAAGCTAGATATGCTCTCCATATATCTAGTTGAACGCATGTATGTTTGTTAGCTTGTGTAAAATACCATATTACCTGTAAACAATTATACACATGAATTAATATATCGAATACGCTTCATATCATGTCAATTTTAATCATTAAAATCATAAAATGATAATAATAAACAGAATTTACATAAACCTTAAATCCATTCATACCTGAGGCTTGAATGGTGATTTGTATGGTAAAAAATACGCCAAAAGGTAACAAAACATGTGTTATTATGTAAAGTATTTAACCCAAAAATGGTGACAAAATGGGGACCAACAGGTTAAATGAAGAAACTTGTTCTGCGACAATATTACTAGTTATGTCAAGGTTTCTTTGTAGAATGGTCTTGGTATACCTGACAATTTATGCTTCTGGTATGGAAGGTTGCAAATGGTCAGGATTTTGGAGTGTGACTAAAGTACCTTGCGAAGCGGTTGTGGCTAGAACTGGTTTTGTTTCAACATTTTTTTGCAAGTCGAGAAGGATGGATGGTAACTGATTTATAAATTCTTGAAGCTCATTGTCTTTTTGAATTCGGGCACAGAGTGGTGTGGGTAATTACTATAGATATGTATGTGTGGTGGTAAGTGGTATAGTGGAATTCATATTTGGTATGACTTCTTCAATAATTTTGGTCAGAGGTGGCAGTGGTGGAGTGTGAGTGAGGTCAACAGGATCAACATAAGGCAGAGTAACAACTCTTGCTTTCTTTTGACTTGTCTGCACTCATTGCTCCTCTTCTGTGATGAACTTGTGGAACTGTTCATCGAATAGTATCTTTTTATTTGTGGCATCCTCAAGGATCTGATTTGTGCTATCATACAACTCCAAACTATCATCTCTGGTTGGTTCTTGGAACATAAGTTTACACTTCCATTTCATTGTACTCTTCCTTTTTTGTCGAGCTTAGAATAGCTAGTGAACATAAGTTTATGCTTCCCTTTCACTATACTCTTCCTTTTCTGTCAATCTTAGAATAGCTAGTCATATAACCGATGGATATTTTCTTTTGTCATTGCATACTTAAGAAGAGTTGTATTATATTGGGTACTTTAGTCTGTCGATTCTGCTTCCTCCTCCAGTTGTTGTGTAGTTGTTATGGTGACCCCTAATGGGTTGGTGTCACCAGTGTTGTTGTGATCAAGATTAAAAGTGCTTATGTGTAGTTGCACTTCATAATCCTCTTCTTTCTCTAAATCAGTTAGAGGCTCGACTATCGGTTGGTCGACTTTCTTTGCTATCGGTGGTATGTATAACTAAGAGTTAGACTGTCAGCTGAGTTCTACGAAGATCACCTCGACTGAAGGATAGAAGTCGAGTGATTTTCATTTCCTCCATCAAATTGTAGATACCAGACCAATGTATTGTCCAATTCCAACTGAATGTGGGATGTTCGTGGTAGACATCTTCAGATATTTTTAGGTACCCTCCATTTAGCAGTTTTAATTTTTAGTGCCTGGAACCAATTGTCTAACCAAATTTTGGTTGTGGTCAGCCCCATTTGACTACTAAATGGTGCAAAAGATTAAAATTTCCACATTGGGACTCAACTTGATTCATTAAATTCTTTATCTCCAACTGGTCAAAGATGTTACATAGCAATCCAAATAATTAGTGAAGGGTACCTTATTTGGGTGCCCTCCTCCTGGAATTTTATGCAGGTGTGCTTAATTATTTCGGCCAAATGTTCAGCCCAATTGTAGAGTTTCTCTTTTTTCGACATGTTCTACACTCCCTCTAACATGTCGAGCTTCAATTCGGAACCTCTTCACGTGCTCGTTAGTGCCATAGAAATAATTTTTGCAGATATCTTTGGTGTTGCATATTTATTGACTGATCATCATCCCTCTTGAATTTTTCACTGATGTTGTACCTGTTAACTATTCTACGAGGCTCATATTTAACCTAATAGACATCGGTTTTCCCCTGTTTGAAAGTCTAGTGAGCCTATAGATGAGGTCGTTGGTGATTTCGACAGGTGTATCAAAGTAAAATTTTCCATTGTGGTACGTGCTAACAATAAATTGCACAATTATCTATTTGGTACCATCGAAGCTATCCATAAGCAAAGCATTCATGTAAATGAGGATGGAACTGGAAATTAATATTTGTGCTTCCTCTATCCATTTATTGTTCTTGCTACATCCCCATTTCTTAATTTATTTCCAGATCCTTCTCCATGAAGTCTCAACTACTTTATCATTGTGAATGTTTTGCAATCAGGTCTCCAATGGTGTGCTAGATTTTTCTAGTTGTTTAAGTTTGTTGGATGCAGACCAAGTAGTTGTAGTCAGATTTTTGGGGGCCATTGTGTCTGTTAAATGCTCTGGTTCACAAAGGGATAAATTGGGATCAAGAGTTCAAGTGCTATGATGTTCTAGTTCTTCACAGAATGATGTCCAAATCTCAGCTGGTGTGGTATTTTTTGCGGGATTAATTGGAGCAGGCGGGGGCATGGTGGATGGTAGTATTAATTGTTGTATTAATGTCATATTTGATTGTGAAGGATGATATGTCGATGTTTATTTCTATACATGTTGACTTTCATGCTCCATATGTCAATGTTCATTATGATTTCATGTATATTATCTTGGTGGGTATATCTTTCAAATGGTAATATTCTGCTTCCTTCCTGAGAATTGGTCCAAGGTCCTATCTTACTGCTTTTCTTTTCTGTTAGGATTTTCTTGTGTTTGCGTTAGGTTTTCATAGTATTTAATTTTTTGGATTTTGTTTTATAGTTATACAACCATTTTTTTTATGCTTCGTAGCGTTTTAGTCAGGCACCATTAACTAATTTTCAAAATACACTACCTTGTAATGTTTTCAGTCGGACATATCTATTAGCATTGATTTCTTCGACAATGTATGGGCCCATCCACTCTGTATGTAATTTCTTGGGCTTTTCTTTTACTCGACTATTGTATAATAATGCAAGGTCTCCAATCGACAAGTTTTTATTTTTAATATTTCGATCGTACCAAGATTTTTGCTGATGCTTTTGAGTTTCCTGGTATTGTATTGAAATTAGTTAGTGTTCTTCCAATTTAGATAGTTGTGTTGATCATTCTTTTCTAGAATTTTCAACATCTATGTGCAATATGTCAGTGATTATAGGAGTCTGTTGTCTAAAGTGTAAAGGAACGACTGCTTCCTGGCCATAAATAAGTCGGAATGGTGTATGATTTGTCAACCATTTGTATGTTGTTCTGTATGCCCATAAGATAGCAGGAATTTTTTCCTCCCATTCATCTTTTTCAGTGTTACAGATTTTTTCCAGTCCTCTGGTTAGTGTTTTATTAAAAGATTCAATTGCACCATTAGATTATGGATGATATGTTGTACTCTTTTGATGGTCAATCATAAGTAGTTTTATTAAGTTGTGATTGTTTTGTTGACAAAGTGTGACCCCTGATCACTGATCAAGGTCAATGGACATCCGAATATAGTGACGATATTCTCATAGATCAATTTCATGGCTATCTCACTTGAGTAGATTTTAACAGGTTCTGCTTCTTCCCACTTAGTGACATATTTGACTGTTGTAATAATATATCATGCTCCTGTTCTTCTAGCCGGTATTGGAAATGGTCCTATAAAGTCGATCGCCCAAATTTCAAATGTTAAACTTGGGTTTACTGATATTAAAGGAATTTGCATACTTGGTACAGGACGACCTAGTCTTGGCATCGGTCACACTTGCTTACAAATATTCGACAATCTTGGTATAATTTTGACCACCATAATCCTAACTAGTGGATTTTCTTAGCTGTCGTGTCGCCTAAAAATGTCCTACATCTAGACCATAGTGTTCTTTTTCCATTATATTTTCTTTTTCATGATCGATAACACATCGTCGTAGTACATCATCTAGTCCTATGTTGTAAAGGAATCTGTTTATTATACTGTATAATGCAGCTTTCATCGTTGTGATATTTTTCTTTTTATCATTCATTCCTTTGGGTGCTCGACCTTCCTCTAAGAATTGAGCAATTTCTGCTAAGTTGAAAGGTACAACTTCAATTCAAAATAGGTGTGTGTCTGGAAAATCGTCTTCAATTCCAATCGGCTCTTCCCCTGTTTCGATTCTCGATAGGTGGTTGGGTCAGACATTTGTTTTTCATGGGAGAACTACAAATTCAAACTCGAATTCCTGAAATAATAATAACCAACGACATATTCTTCCATGGTGTAATGGTTTATTAACTACATATTTTAATGCATGATGGCCAATATAAAACACAAATGGGTTAGCTAGCAAGTAATGTCGATATTTCTGAAGTGTGAATACCATTCCAAGTGCTTCCCTTTCTATTGTCGAATAGTTATGTTTTGATTTATTTAATTTTTTGCTACTATACGCATTTGGATAATCCATTCCATCATCTCCTAGTTGTGTTAATATCGCATCGATTTCTATGCCAGATGCATCAATATGTACATGGAACTTGACCGACCAATTTGGGAATCTTAGAATGGGTGCTTCGACTAGTTTTTCCTTTAAAATGTCGAAGGATGTATCACATTCGTCGGTCCATTCATATTCTTGATTTTCTTTTAAAAATTATTCTAACGGATATGTCATATCAGAATAATGTCAGGTGAATTTCCTGTAATACAATGTATTCCCAAGTAAGACTCTTACTTGCTTCGGATTTACTAGAGGTTTAAGGTCGAGAATAATTTTAATTTTTCCAAAGTCAACTTTAATACCTTCCTTACATACGGCATGTCCTAGAAGGATACCTATTGGAGTTTCAAAGATGCACTTTTTGATATTGAGGGATAATTGTATCTGTTAGCATCTTTTGAGCATGAGTCATAGCCATTTACAATGAATTTTCAACATAGAGTAAAATGTCCAATCGTCGAAATATGCATCCATTGTTTTATAGATATACTCTTAAAATTCTTTAACAACTATTCTGAGAAATACAACTGGTGCATTTCTAAGTCTGAATGGCATGAATTTATATGCGAATGATCCAAATTCACATACAATGCCATTTTCTTCTGGTCTTCTTTAGCAATAGGTACTTGATTATAGCCTGAAAATCTGTATGTTAATGAATAGCACTCATGCCCTACAACTTCATTAAGAATTTCGTCTACAAAGGAGTCAGAGATGAGTCTGTAAGGTTTACTTTGTTCAGTTCTCGAAAGTCTACACAGATTATCAGTCATGTCGGGTCATGTTTCTTTGTTTGAAAAACCATTGGGCTTTCCCAATCCGACTGGTCAATAGGATAGATGATTCCAGCCACTAGCATATTGTCTATTTCCTTCTTTACTATTTCCTTATATTTATGCACCAGAGTATATGGTATTTTCTTTACAGTTTTTTCCTCGGCTTTTATGTCGATTTTCATTTTGCCCATTTCTTCTACTAGTCCTTTGAGATCCTTATAGTCCTGTGAAAAAACATCCTGAAAGTATTTTAGTGAGTTGACGATTTCTGTTGTTTGCTCTTCGTTCCAATAGTCGTCAATCTTTGCAATTTTAGGTCTATCATCATTAGATATGTCGACTTCTTTTGTCTTTATTTTTTCATCCATCCATTTTGTTGTTTTACTTTCATTAATTTGTTGAATTCCTTCTTTAAACTGTGAAAATGATGGTGTGAAATCTTCCATTGTCATTCATTTGGGATCTTGTTTTTCTGTTGTTTCAACTTTGAAAACTATTTTGATTGGTTTTGTCATTTCGGGGTGATTGGATTTCCACTGGAATATTTTCCTAATTGTGGTTTTTGTTTCTAGTCGCTGTCTTGTTGAATGTGGTCTTTTGGTCGACCGAATATTATGACATCAGGCGTTCTGTCAGTTATGAGTTTTTGTCGATGTATTATTATCGGTCGGTTGTAAGAATGTTTTTGTTTGTTTCAATGCTTCAACTATTAGGTCATCTTCATGTATGAATTTGAAGTCCTTAATGAATTTTTCTTTTAATTCATTCCACGTGAATGTTTTTCCTTTTGCTTCTTCCATTTTATACCATTTATTTGGCAAGTCATCTAGTGTCGATGAGAATAGGTGAGGCTAGAATCGCTCATCTTTATACCCTAGTATTTTCCTCTATTTCACATATAGTGATGTGTTTTTCAGGGTCTTTCCCTTGTGTGAAGACTGGTATATTTGACTATGTTATTAGCTTCTTCCCTCCAAATATTTCGATAAAATACGTTGAAGTTGTCGCCATGTTTATAGTCTCGACTAGTGGGTATCCCACCATCGAGCAGCCTTCCCAAAAAACGTCTCGATCAGACTTTTGAGTCGTCCTTGTTCACCTATTTTTTTAGAAATTTGTTCCACGTGAAGTGCTGGTGATTCAAATTCTTTACACCTAAGTGACGGTCGGTCCGATGTTTCCTTTTTCATAGGTGCCAAGGATGGATACTCTCTATTTTTTTCGTTCAAATATTTTAGGAATTACATAAACAGAAAAAAATTGTTGGGTTTACTTTTTAGGAATGGCTTGGATGGTACAACATTCCCTTGCTTCTAATTCATAATTTTCTATCTCTCAGTCATATAATTTGGCATCCGAGTTATTCCCAATAGAATCAGAGTTCTCTAGGTGAAGTTTGCCATATGCGTTCAGTTTGGTATAATCTTCATTGTTTTGTATTTGGTATAACTGTCGAACATCGACTTCTTCATCTATAAGTTCCATCCAGGGTTCTCCCTGATATGGATGAATTGGGAAAATGACTTTTTTCACATTCCCCTTAATTTTGATTCTTTCTTTATTCAATGAAATAGATTCCTTCATTTTTCTTCCTTGTGGTTGACCTACCAAAGCTAGGAAGGAACTAGATCCTTCCTTGGGGATAATTATTTCAAAGTCAACTTTAGTTTTGATGCCTCTAATGGTAGTGTCAACATTTTTCCAGACACCAATGGGTTCGATTAATCCTTGATCTACGAGTTTTAAGTATATGTCAGATTCATGTAGTCAAGGTTTACCCAGTTGTTCCCACGTGTCTCTGGTCATTATATTTACCTGCAATCCAAATTCAAGAACTACTTGTCAGACATGGTATCCTTGAATTTCAAGATCGACTGAAGGGTTAGCATCACTTTTATCTTTTTGATCGAGGCTACATATACTTTTATCCTGCTTGTCTTTGCTAAAATTATTTCTAAGATTATACATTAAATCAATTAACTTTGCGACAAAATCATTAGTATTTATCAATTTGATTAATTCTAAAGTAATCTTCTTACGAGAATCATCAGTTTCTTCCTATGCAGCTAATTCTTGAAATATATTCGATGAATGATTATACAATTTTTTTTGTTTAGCAGGGTCAGGATAGTCTTCCTTACTTTTTATTTTTCTTATTTGTGGGTTATCCATGCAAGTTTTAGCATGGGGGATTCACTTGTTGACCAATATCCTATCACGTTAGTTCATATTGTGGGTTTTAAAATTATCAAAAATTGAACCATTATNAAAAGAGTTTGGGTCAATATCTCTGGAAATTAAGGGTATTCTTTAATATCCCATGATCGCACATGCTATGTGAGAGGTTCACTAAGTGAAGTCCCCGTGAGTTTTAGTGCCTTGTCGAGTAACAATTTGTAAGTTATTAGTTCGAACAACATCACATTATTGAACACTAGACAAGACATTAACTTTTTTTATTATTATTAATTTTCTCAAGAATGGTGGGGCAATCCTCAAAAGAGTGATCATCGACACCACAACTTGTACAAAATTTGAGATTGGTTTGATCCTTATATGGACACTCAGTATGTCGATGTCCTTCATTTAAGCATGTGTAGCACTGGATAGGTCGACCTGGTTTGTTTTCCTGATTCCCAAAGTATCATCCTCGTCCTAAAAAATCCTCCACGTCAATTACTGTCGCATCATCACTCGTACCTGCGGGCATCATACCTTTGTTATTTTGATCATTCCAGTCATTATTATTCCTTGTATTATTATCAATATTGTTGTTTTGTGTAACAGCATTTGTCTAATCAACGACCTGATAATTCTATCGGTTTTTCAAGTTTAACTAACACTCTGATTCCGAGTGACTTTTGACTTCACATATAGCACACCAGCGAGAATTTTCATTTTTCATGTTAAATGGGAAATCCTTCGTTGTGTGTAAATTATGCTCCTAGAAAATGTCACAAAAGCACTTTTTCTGTATGAACCGAATGTCTTGTCGGGTTCCTCCTATCGACAGTAGTCTTTTGTATGACCAGTCATTGAGCATTTAGTACACCATACATTGTTATCTTTGAGGCTCGTCTCATGTATTTATTTCTACATGATTTATAATTGCTCTTCAATACGCTTATCAATGGGGTTGACAAGGTAATCTCCATCCATATCTATATGTAACGCCTTAGTCAGTGCATCTTCATATGTGTTGAAATTATCAAGTCGAATATGCATTCTAATTTTCTAAAGTAATCCAACAACAAACCACTGAATAAGTAATTGTTCATATATATTGTATTCTAATTGGCTTAGTAGATATTTGAATCTTTTGTCGTACTCCCGAACAATTTCAGTCGGCTTCTGAGCTGTGGTTTTCAGCTTCTTTGCGGAAAGATGATTTACATCATGTGTTTTGAAAAATGACATAAAATAATGTTTTATCTAATCTTTAGTTTCATTCATTGTTTTCTCTATATATGGCATATACCACATTAGTGCTCTATGTAAGAGCACCAGCAAAATGGGTCATTTGACGGTCTTTGCCACTAACAACATTTTCCTCCCAAATCGACTCACATACGAACTAGTGTCATTCGGGGTATTCATCACCCTCGTAGAGGGGAATGTATGATAACATGTGTGCCATGTATTCAATGTCTACATCTCCTTAATATGGTGGATAGGGTGGTGGTGGTGGGTCACTTCCTATGACTACACTTTTTTCGTCGCTTGTTTCCACGAAAATTTCGGTTCCGTCGGTAATGTTTTCAATTGGTTCACTTTCGATAAGAAGTTGATTTATGTCGACTGCTTCTTTCGATACCCACGTAAATTTTGCTGAAATTGGTGTACCCTTACTAGCGATACCAGCTGGTTTCAAGAGTTCTATGAAGTTTGTTTTGGTTGGGAGTTCTCCTTCGTTATCTGAGTAAAGTAGGTGTATACTGTGATTAGACAGATAGGGATGAAAAGTAACCCAATTTCCTTCTTGTGGTTGATGAATTACAAGATGGTCAACATTATTTCCTTCACTTTCTAGTCAAATCCATACACCTATTTCACCAGCTCGTAGTCCTAAGTCTTCTTGAACAATGTTATCCACTCGGACACTCTGAATAAGATTTGACAAGGAATGTGGTGTTATATTCCGAGGTATATCTACTTGGAGAGATCTACATCACTCTATCCACAAGTCTTCATCCATTGGTGACACTTCGTCATCGACACCCTCTTCCGGTCGGTCATGACCTGACTCTGGTGGATTTCCTTTTGATTATGTCACTCTATTCTTCATTCTTTCTTGTTGGAGCACAACATCTTTCTCTCGAATCTCTTCCAGCCTCTTTCTCTGCTTCTCCCATTCTAATTTTTATATATCTGGAGTGATTTTGTGGGTGAGTGTTCGATTTTTTTCTTTTTTGGCCCAACTTTTCATAGTTGTTTCCGGTGTTTTCTTCATTGGTCGACTATTCCTCTACTTTACTTAGACATGACCAGCTACCCCCCCATTTTCAACCCAAGATATTTTTATAAAGCTCGGGTGGAACTGGTTATTTGTTCAGGAAGTACTCCCAATGTATTTCTTGAACAAAATTCCCCCAATCCTTTTGTTTGGCCTCCCAGTTTCTATTGCTTGGTGGTGTGAGTAACAATGGATGAGGTTCAACAATATGACCAGCACCTCTGTCGATCAAGAACTTAAACAAAAGTGTCGAAAATGAACACAAGAACTATTCAGTGAGGTTGTTATAGAATAGCGCTTTGATGCTATCAGCAGAGACCCTTTCTTTGAAGGCTCACTCCTCATAGAACTCGTCAGTGATTCCCTCGAACCACTTCGACAAATTTATGTGTCCTCCTCTTGTTAACTTTTGAAGTAACTGATGTTCTTTTTCACCAGCTGGTTGTTTCATCCAATAGCTTCTTTATTGATTGAGGTACATACTCAAGAAACTTTTCATGTGTTTCGGAAAAGAATGTCTCCTTTTCTTGGGAAATGGTCAGCTTGTTTCTTCTAGCATAATTCTGCAAATAGTTTACAATTTTACACTCCCACCAATTCTTAATCTCTTGTTTTGAGATCATCTAGTCATGGTCATTTCATCTAGTATATGTACCACCGGCAACGAAACCAATGTTGTAATCAATAAAATTGGAAGGTTACCAATGATACACCTATAGAATCATATAAAAATAACATAAGAAGAGATAAGAATGGTAGAAAGAATAATAGTTTATATTACTCAAGAACACATGTGGGTTCATAAAATAAACCGAACCAAGTATCTATCTGGCTCTACATCCTATATATATTATTTACAAAACAGTTACAAAAACTACATATCGGTTCAACCAACTGACATGACCTATGAGGTCGACATAATCTACAATTAGTCAACTATAGAGTCTAGTTGGCTTAGCCGACTAGATACTATTTGATATTTCCTTTTATCCATCAAGTTTTAAAAAAATTGGGGATTTTCAACTAGAAAATACCCCTATATTTTGGGTCCAGAATGCATCTTCATATATATTGAAATAATACCCACACAATCCTATGTGGATAAAGTTTGATTAGCCATGCACCTATGTATTTGTTGAAACTAGGGGCCATACTTACAAGAATATGGGGATTCTAATATGCATTCTAGATAGTATGGAACTAGAGAGAGAGAGTGCATGATACCCTAAAGAAACCTAGCTAAAGGGATGTTTTTTAATATGGAATAATGTCCCTGTGTCGTCTACTGAATGTATTCTAAATTCCATTGATGGGATTGAGCCTACAAATCCTAGACAAGATCATCTAAATGTGTAATTTTAATGGGTACTTTTAGGTCCTGCACAAGATCTATAATTTCTGTTGTAAGGTATGTATTTTTTTATCAAGTTATCTTCTTATGGAGAAGAAATCAACCCAAAGTATACTCTACAAGGAATCATGACACTAACTAAACTAATTGAGTACCACTACAAGGATAGGTAAAACGAGAAATGGGGATGTATCTCAATAGATATAATAGAGTTATTGTTCCCTGGTGCATAGCCCACATGATTTTGTATATTGGGTGCTCTTTTTCACCATCTAGTGTCAATAAATGTGCACATATTAATGACGGGGCGATGATTGTATGGGAAATTCTTTGATTAGGAATCAACATTGATGATGATGGTGACATATACCTGAGGGCATGTAGGAGGTGGTCTGGTTGGGGGGTTCATTTTGGAGTCTCATATGCTCCTTAATTTTAAAGTGGTTCCCATCTATCTATTCACATATTGTAGTCATAATAAGGGCACATGATATCCCTGCATGACTTACTAGAAAGAGATGATCACATTAATTAGTAAGTAGAAATATTGGTCTAGAGTTTAATCATGAATTTTTTTGTTTCGTAGTGATAAATAATTATGATCTAGTTCCCATATTAGGGTATGGAATTCAATGAACTACCTTTGAGGATATGTGGATTCAGGTGTTGAAATCTCAACCAATTGGAGGTAATTAATGAGGAAAGTGACACAATCAATTGATATTGTGCATGAACTGGTGTGAATGGGGCCCTAGTAGTATCTTTGTAAGTTTGGGGAAGGGGGAGGGGAATTTTCACTAATCCTAAAAAATATTTTGTTTTCATACATGTATATCCCCTACTATATCCCTAAGTAAAAAGAATACGGTATTTTTCTTCTACATTTAACATATAAATATTTACAAAAACAATATTGAAATATAAAGATATTCAAATAATAACTTACCATGGGACAATATTCATTCCCCACTTTAGGGTGTTCATGCTCTGTACAATGTTTTTTAGTTTTTTTAATTAAAAGTCTCCTCCTATTATATCCCCTGCATCTATTACAAGGGAAATAACATTTTCCATCACTAGCCCTTGCATTCAATGCAACTTTCACACCTAGATTCCCACCTAGAGGAATGTTATCTGACATTCTTCTTTACCAAACTTGGATTGGTATTGAGTATATTCAAAAATTAACCTACATTATAACTATTTGTAATGCACTTAACAAAATAAAATATGTTTGTATAGCAACAACGTCGAATGACATTAATCGCACGCCATTAATATTTCACCTGCAAGTACGTCGGATATGTGATGCGTTCTAAGTTCGTCTAATATCCGACGTATAGTCAATTATTCGACAAAATGACATAAGTGTTGGTTATTCTATGAAAGTCATGAATTTTTAAAAAAAATAAGTAAAATCCAATAATTTTTTCGATTTTAGCTCTATTATCGGAATCTGCAGTCAGATTTTCCGCCCAAAAGTAATAGTGAAATTTATGTATCTTCTTGTATGTAAAATATCGGAATGTACTTTGAAATATGGATAGACACAAATACTAAACAGGGACTTTTAACATTGGCTATGTTCGAATGAGGGTAAATGGAATTCTTCCTATAGTAAGAATATTATTAACTATTATGTTTGTAGTCTTACTAGACGGGTCAAGAGAATTTTATATTATCTGTATAAAATAGTTAATTTAGGGTAGAATAATATCTTTCTTATTGTGGAAATTTAACCCAAGTGATAGACCAATTACACTCACAAAATTGTTAATCAAACATGCAAATTTACCAACAAAGGAGACTGAAATTGAAGCCTAACACTAATCTGTATTGAATAAGTGTACAATAGCCACCCTTGTGAAGTAATAGGCTGCTGAAATATATAATTACATGAGATATTAGAATGCATAAGGATTCCATTCAAAATAGTCAAAAAGTAGGCTTACTAAATATAGTCAAATCCCCCATAGGTGCCGCTAAAGCAGATTCCAAATCCACTTAGAGGCTCACTAATTGGAAAATTAAAGTAGGAAAGATAATAAGGGATGGAAAGGAAACTCATACATGATTTTATTAGGAGAAAATGATGGAGGATTATGTGGGCAAAAAACAAGTCAACTACACCTAGTCTTGCTTTCCCTTTTTGCCTTATTTCTAAATAAAAGATGCAGCTTTGCAGAAAAAGCAGATATGCGCTTTAAAGGATTTGGAATAAAGAAGACATGCTAAATATGGTTTCCATGAGGTTTCCCAAGTGCTCCATGACTCAGTTTTAGCAAGTTTGACTTCTATGACATGTAGAAGACAACTTGCCTAGAGTGGAAAATAGGAACTAGGCAAATAAGACAAAAATGAATTAATTAATGTCAAAGGTAGGTAACTATGGGTTGATTATTCTAACACCCCCCCTTAAGCATGACTTTATGAGTAAATATCAGAAAACTATAGGGCCTAGAAACAAGGCTTAGTCACCCTTTACATACTGCATGTCCATTTAACCAAGGAAAGAGGCAAAACCCAGTGGGAAAATCCTCCCTTAAACATGGACAGTAAAACAAAATTTGAAAAAAATGTCATCAATCATGCTTCACAGCATGATCAGAAATCCCCAGCAGTAATTTGAGATTGTTGAATGTCTTATCACAAAAAAATTTGGTGAAGATGTCTGCTACTTGTTCTGAAGATGCACAGAAGAGTAGGTGAATGGTGCCATCATGCACAAGCTGTCTAATGTAGTGCATATGGATCTCAATGTGTTTGGTTCTTTGACTATAAACTGGCTCATTGTAGATTAGAATGGTGATCTGAACATCACAATAGATAATAGTTGAAAAATCTGATTCGAAGCCACACTCACCAAGTATTCCTTGCAACCATAAACATTGAGTTGCTGCATTTACAACTCCTCTGTACTCTGCTTCTGTAGATGAGAGTGCTATGGCACTCTGCTTCTTGCTTGACCAGTTGATTGGTCCTTCTGCAAGCATGAACACATATCTTGATGTTGACTTTTGATCTATGTTGTCACCTACCCAATCACTATCAGTAAACCCAATCAAATCAAGATCATATTTAGCTTTGTAGAATATCCCATGAGTTCTTATTCCTTGAACAAAGTTAAGGATCCTTTTGTCTACTCTCCAATGGATCTCATGAAGCTGATCCATGTATATTGAAGCCACACTAACTACATAAGAAATATCATGTCGAGTGTGTGTAAGGTAAATAAAACACCCAATCAACTACCTATACAATGTATTATTTACCATAGGAGAAGAACCTGCTTCTTCAAGCTTAACTCCTGAAAGGAAAGGAGTCTTGTTTGGCTTGCAATATTTCATGTTGAACTTGTTCAGAAAATCTAATGCATACTTGGACTGATGTACTTTGATTCCATGTTGGGATTGAGCAATTTTGAGACCTAAGAATTGGCTCAACAACCCCAAATCAGTCATAGAAAATGCATGGTTCATTGCATCCTTCAAGGAGGCAATCTTTTTCTTTGAACTTCCTATAATTATAAGGTCATCCACATACAAGACAATAATCATTAAAGAACCATGAATCAGCTTCAAATAAACATTAGGATCAGATTTGCATCGAACAAAACTCAATGACAGCAGAAAGCCATCAATCTTGGCATACCAAGCCCTGGGGGCTTTCTTGAGCCCATACAATGATTTCTTTAACCTGCACACAAAAGATGGATTCGAAACAAACCCTTGAGTTTGATGCATGTAAATATATTCAGTGAGATATCCATTAAGGAAATCACACTTCACATCCATGTGATGTACCTCCCATTGCTTTGAAGCTACAATGGCTAAAGCTAGCCTTATGGAGTCCATCTTTTCCATTGGTGCAAATGTTTCATTGTAGTCAATACCATGTACCTGTGAGTAGCCCTTGGCTTCCAATATTGCCTTATATTTCAAAGGTGAACCATCAGCAGCAAACTTAGTTTTGAAAACCCACTTACATTGAACTAGCTTCCTCCCTGGGGGAAGATCAACCAGTTCCCAAGTGTTGTTCTTCTAGAGTGAGCTGAATTCTTCTTTCATGGATGTTTACCATCTTGGATCATGTGCTGAATATTCATATGTCTATGGGTCTGATTCAACCATCAGATAGCACTTCTCTGAAAACAAAGGGTCTTTCATACACAGGGCACTCTCAAAATGAGATCTAGTCCTCCTAAGGTCACTAGGATTTTCAGCTAGTTCCCCAGCTGCATGAATGGTATTTGCTACCCATTTTGGTCTTGTAGGACTGTCAATATCTGCAATTAAATCATCATTATCAGACATATCAGAATCAGCAAACTCATTTGTCTCTTCACTTACATTCAATGGTTCTGGTGGTGAAGAAGACTTTCCAACTTCAACTGCTACTAAAGGCTCTTCTTGGAACTGAACACTCCTTTCAATGAAGGATGTGTTTTTGATAAATTTGATCATATTGTACCCTTTTGAATCTTTAGAATACCCAACAAATAGGCACTCTTGGCTTTGGGGCTGCAAATCCTTTCTCTTTTCAGTTGGAATTCTAGCCCAAGCCTTTGAGCCAAAAATCCTGAAATTGGTCACATCTGGCTTGTGCCCACTCCAAGATTTGAAAGGATTCATACCATCAAGATGTTTATGAGTCACCCTATTCTGGATGTAGGATGCATATTTTATAGCCTTGGCCGAAAAATTTGGTGGCAAAGTCTTAGCCTCCATCATACAGGTTGCCTTCTCCTTCAGTGATCTGTTCTTTCTCTCAGCAACACCATTTTGTTGTGGTGTGTAAGGGATTGAATGCTGCATATGAATACCTAAATATTTACAATATTGAATGAAATTAGACTTGACATACTCACCACCATTGTCAGATCTGAGGATCTTGAGTCTCCTCCCAGACTGGTTTTCAACCAAGGCCTTAAAGACTTTGAAGAGGTCAAAAACTTCAGACTTATGCTTTAGGAAGTAAACCCAACAATACTTGGAAAATTTATCTATGAATGTCAATGAATATTTTGCTTGACTCATGGACATATGAGGAAATGGACTAGCAACATCACTGTGAATAAACTCAAGAGGTGCAGAGGTTCTCTCATGACTAGCTCTCTCAAATTTGTGCTCTGGGAGTTTTCCTACGATACAACCTTGACAGACTCCCTTGGAAAACTTAATCTTTGATAACCCTATGACCATATATTTTTCACTTGGATCAGAAAGATACTTATAGTTAAGATGGCCAAATATTTCATGCCAAATCTTGCTTGCCTCATTGGCATGAATCAGAAGAGCAGAGGGGTTTGAGTAGGGTAGAAAATGGGAAAACATGTATACCTTCGAAGTGTGATCAACAACACCTTTTGCAATGACTTTACCATTCGATATCTTTGTGATCTCAACATCATCAAGGGAGAATAAGACCTTCTTTGGAGAACCTGTGTGAGTCATCTGATACACTGACAAGAGGTTAAAGGCAAGACCTGGAACACACAACACATTATTGAACTTACCATGGTCAAGATCAATCCTTCCTTTCCCCAAACTATCAATGAGAGAGTCATCTCCCAACACTATTGGTGGACCTTTCAACATGTCAAGAGAGGAGACTGCATCCTTGGTCGAAACCATATGTCTAGAAGCTCCAGAGTCTATGATGAAGCTAGGTGAGCTTGATGTTCCAACAACCAAAGCATGTACTCTCTCTCTGTCCTCTGAATTTGTTACTCCTTCACTCTTCTTTGAGCAATCAGGAAGGGAGATGTTATTCTTCTCAAGGAGTTGGGTCAACATGTCAATTTGCGTCGTCATACAGGAGCTCTCAGGATGATAGCCCTTACTATAGTATGTGCACTTTCTCATTTCTCCTTTGTTCTTCTTCTTCTGGAAGTTCTTCTTGGAGCCTTGGGGCTCCTCTTGAGACTTGTTCTTGTCTCTCTTTTGCTTAGGTGTCTTCTTAGCTTTCTTATTTTCTTTTGAATCCACCCTTGAATCTCCAGCAACCAAATCTTGGTCTTTGGAAGGTTTGATGGTGCCCATCATCACCAATTTATCTTGTTCTTGTGTGAGGGATTCCATGAACTCTGCAAGATTAAGCATCTTCCAGGATTGAGCTGTCAAATTGGTGGCATGGAAGGTAAAAAAAAACACTGAATAATCAAGGCCAAGATTCAAGATTATGGCCAAAACTAGTTGCTCTTCCTTCTTTTCAATTCCACATTGTTTTAGCTGCAAAACAAGGGATTTAGACTTGGAAAAATAGAGTTGCAAGGATTCAAAGCTGCTGGGACTCAAAGAGATCAATTCATTCTCGATTTGATGTCCTCTCATATCATTTGTCTTACCAAAAATATATACAAGTTTCTCCCACACTTCATTAGGTGATTTCAATACATCAAGATGGAAGAGGAGGTCTCTTGAAATGCTCAGACACAAAAGACCATAGGCCTCATCCCTCTTGTTGTGCCATTTTATTTTCTATGCAACTGCATTGGGATCTACCTCAGTTTACATAGTCACCCTGTAGAGGAATTTCAATCTCAACAGTATCTCCATCTCAGCTTTCCATTCAAATAAATTAAATGGAGTCAAGATGATCTTCTGAGATTGATCCATAGCTCAGAAATTGTGCCCTTCAGTCAGCAGAATATGTTCCTAGTCAAGATGTCGAACCTGCAATAGCGATATTGAAGGAGATAAATAGATCTACAAAGGCTCTGATACCATGTGGAAATTGAACCCAAGTGATAGAACAATTACACTCACAAAATTGCTAATCAAACATGCAAATTTACTAACAAAGGAGACTAAAATTGAAGCATAACACTAATCTGCATTGAATAAGTGTACAATAGCCAATATTATGAAGTCATAGGCTGCTGAAATATATAATTACATTATAGATTTGAATGCATATGGATGCCATTCAAAATAGTCAAAAAGTAGGCTCACTAAATCTAGTCAAATCCCCCATAGGTGCATAAAGCAGTTTCCAAATCCACTTAGAGGCTCACGAATTGGCAAAGTCAAGTAGGAAAGATAATAAGGGATGGAAAGAAAAATCATGCATGCTTTTATTAGGAGAAAAGGATGGAGGATCATGTGGGAAAAAAACAAGTCAACTACACCTAGTCTTGCTTTCCCTTTTTGCCTTATTTCTAAATAAAACAAGCAGCTTTGCAGAAAAAGAAGATATGCACTTTGGAGGATCTGGAATAAAGAAGAAATGCTAAATATGGTTTCCAAGAGGTTTCCCAAGCTCTCCATGACTCAATTTTAGCAAGCTTGACTTCTATGACATGTAGAAGACAACTTGCATAGAGTGGAATATAGGAAACTACGAAAATAAGACAAAAATGAATTAATTAATGTCTAAGGTAGGTAACTATGGGTTGATTATTCTAACACTTATAAGTGGTTAAATAATGTTAGATTGCTTCCAATGGATTACCATACCTGTATACTTCTAACAATTGATTGAGTAAGTAAGGATACTAGACAATGACTTTACACTTTTGACCATATTAGATGAATTTTTATTGAAATAACATTTATACAGATTAAAAAGGTTGTACTCAAAGGCATGGCCTCAAAATTAGTCATTACATGGTAGAACCTTAGTAAGCTTATTCAAATATTTCGTGTATGAATAAATAAAATAGATAGCTATGTACTTGATTATGATGATATGTAAACAAAGAGACTAACATAATTGGTTTATTTAGATGATGTTAAAGGAAAATATTATACCCCGTTTCCCAAAATAGTAATGAGGAAATTGGGTATGTTACAAATGAACACTTGATGATACCTTAGCCACACTAAATCCTCCTCATTTATATATGAGTCTTAATAAGTAATAGCAAGCATATACAAGTATAAATAGTCCCAAGCATTTGCATGCCACCCACATATTTTTTCTTGTCAACATCCAACTCGCATGATTTCGCTCCCAATTTTATGTGCGATCACAATCACGAGCTCATATGATGTCTAAGTGCTCACAATTGTGCCCATCGCATGTTCCTTCAGAAAGTGCACCCATCACATCATGTACATTTGGTGTACATTTTAAGGATTCCTCTAGTAGGTGTTACCATCACATCATGTGTTAGATTTTTAACATTAAGCTAGCATAACATTAGGATCTTTAACTAAGAGAACAACAAGCACAGCAATCAAACACAAGAGACAATGAACACAATGCTTTTCCTTGAGGAAACCATAAATGGAGAAAACCCCGTAACTTCCTCAGAGATAGAATCAGCACCAAAGTGAAATCCAAAAACGGTAAGATGATCTCCCGACAGCAGTAACCTCTTTCTTCCTTGCCCCAGTGTCTTTCTCTTCCTCAGCTATGCGCTACAACTGAGTGTGAGTGAGTGTGTGATAAATAGAGAGGCTAGCTCTCTATTTATACTAATTCCCGACTTGACTAAACCCAACTGGGGCCGACTTCACTAGGTGAGTTTAATAACCCTAGTGCCCCGAAACTATGAGGACTTTAACCCTTAGACAATAAGAGGGTTACCCACCTTGACTTGACATGACTTGATTACATTATAGAAACTCCCGATAGGAATATCGGGGCATGACATGACTCAAGTACATTACAAATACATCCCAGAATAAACATTGGGTTACAATACATAAGAAATACAAGTGAATACATTCTGAAGTTACAATTACATCAACACTCCCTCTTAACTAGGAAGGTATTCTCTTGACACAATTTATCAGCACAAGTCTTCTTCTCTATATCATCTAGATCATCATTGAGTCTTTGTCATCTTCACCTTCAATTCATCTCTATCTGCAAGTCATTTTCATCTTCAAGTCATCTTCACCCGGATCTAGATCATCCCTCGATCTAGATCATCTTTGGATCTGGATAATCCCTCGATCTAGATCATCTCTGCTAGATCATCAACATTGAATCTTCACGAGCTCTATCTCATGATTATTCTCTTCACAGGAAGTTCTACAGAGCCAGCCCTTTTTCATGTTGGTTGTAGGCCTAGCCTCCATGAAGGTCTTCTTCAGCGCTTATATCTGACCCTAAGTCAGAATGGCCCACCCAGCATTTATATTTGATCATGTAGGAACCAATCCTATAATCATATTAGAAAGGCACGCCCAGCACTCACATCTGACCATGTGGAAACCAATCCCACAACCCTGTCAAAAAGATGCAATACTCACATTTGACACATGTGAGGAACCAATCCAACATACATGTTCAAAAAGGATCAGCACTTATATTTTACACATGCGAGGAACCAATCCAACATACATGTTCAAAAAGGATCTGCACTTACATTCGACACATGCGAGGAACCAATCCAACATGCATGTCCAAAAGGGCTCTGCACTTACATCCGACACATGCAAGGAACCAATCCAACATGCATGTTCGAAAGGGCTATGCACTTACATCCGACACATGTGAGGAACCAATCCAACATGCATGTTCGAAAGGGCATGCACTCACATCTGATCAAGTAGGAACCAATCCTATAGTCATATCAAATTGGCCCCTAGTCCCATACTGAGCTACCTGGTAAATGACCAAGTGCCTCCATTCCAAGAATGGAATTCAACGCTTACTTCTAATCATGTAGGAACCAATCCTACAATCACATCAGAATGGATTAGCACTCATATCTGACATAAAAGGAACCAATCGTCACCATGACATAATGGTTCAGCCCTTACATCTGACCATGGAAGGAACCAATCCTCTCACCATGTCAGAATGGCCTTGGGTCTCATCATTTCCCTTTGGAGGAAACCTCGATTTGGAGAACATTAAGCTTCTCCCTGAAGTACTCAAACTTTACCTTAGCCAATGGCTTTGTCAACACATCAGCTAAATGTTACTCTATCGCAACATATTGGAGCTTCACTGCTCCCCTCTGCACCATATCCCTGATATAGTGATACTTGATCTCGATATGCTTCGACTTGTCATGGAACACTTGATTCTCTGACAATTTCACGCAGCTCTAGTTGTCACAATGTATACCGGTGCATCCATCTAGAGATCAAATAAATCAGACAATAGCTTCCTCAGCCATACTACCTCACAACTAGCTGAACAAGCTGTGACATACTCTGCTTCAGTTGTACTCAGTGCCACACATGATTGCTTCCTACTAAACCAAGAGATCACACCTGATCCCATACTAAAGCAACAACCTGAAGTGCTCTTCCTATCGATGGCACTGCCTGCCCAATTTGAATCAACATAACCCTCTAGGTTAATCTTCTGATTCACCTTGTACTTGAGCCCATAATCAATTGTACCCCTCAGGTACCTCAGAATATGCTTTGTAGCAATCAAGTGATAATGTCTAAGATCTATCAAGAACTGGCTCAAGCTGTTCGCAGCAAAGCAAATGTCTGGTCTCATGTTCATTAGGTACATCAAGGACCCAATCATCTGACGATACATCATAGCATCAACCGTCTCTGATAAAGCATCACTCAACAGCTTCAGGTTCGATGCCATAGGTGTGGTCATGGCCTTGTAGTCCATCATCCCAAACCTCTTCAGGATCTCTACTGGATACTTCCCTTGTCCAAGAGAGATTCCATCTGCATTATGCCACACCTCCATACCTATAAAATAATGCATCATACCCAAGTACTTCATTTCGAACTCGGAAACAAGCTTTATCTTCGTATCAGTAATCAACCCATCCATGCCTGTTACAAACAGATCATCCACATACAGTAGGAGCATCATTGGGTTGACATATTCAACCTTGTATTAAAGGTTGGAATCTGCTTTACTCTTGGTAAAGCCCAAACTGGATAGAAAGATGCCAATTCTATCGTATCATGTCTTGGGTGCCTGTTTCAAACCGTACAGGACTTTCTTCAATATACACACATGAGACTCCCTGTCATGTGTCTCAAAACTGAGTGGTTGTTCTACATACACTTCCTCTTCCACTACACCATTCAAGAAAGTAGCCTTGACATCCATTTGGTGTATCTTCCATTTCATCACTGCAGCCAAAGCAAGTATCGATCTAATGTAAGTGTATCTGGCTACAGGTGCAAAGGTTTCTTTGTAATCTATTCCTTCCTTTTGTGAGAAGCCATGAGCCACGAATCTTGCCTTATATTTCTCTATGCTACCATCTGCAACATGCTTGATCTTGTAGATCCATTTGGAAGTTACAACCGACTTCCCTTCTGGCCTTGGGACAACATCTCAAACATCATTCTTCATGATTGATTGATACTCTTCGATCATAGCATCCTTCCATTATTTCCGTTATGCCACTTCTTCAGAACTGGAAGGTTCTTCATTGATAAAGTCACATAGTAAGGCTACATATCCGGAGCAAGATCTGGTTCTCTTTCTTTCTCTGTGATTCTCTTCTAGAGCCCCATATCTTTTTGCGCCTAAAATAATTTCTCGTACCCAAGCAGGTTTCCTCTTGTGAGGATTCTTCTCCTGAGGTGGATCTACACGTCTTTGTGGTTCTTCAAATTCTCGATCTTCTTCTTGAGTTTCTTCATTCATGGTTGTATCATGAATTCTAGGTGCTTTTGCTTCTTCAGGATCTTCAATAGGTTTCTTTTTGGATTTGTTGTAAGCTCTGTCTTCATCAAATGTTACATCCCTGCTGATGTTGATCTTCTTGAATCCTGGGAAGTATATTCTGTAAGCCTTCGAGCTTTCAGAGTATCCCACAAAAATACCCTTCTTTCCTCAAGGATCTAATTTTGTTCTCTTCTCTTTTGGAATGTGTATGTACACCGGACAGCCAAATATTCTGAGATGGTTGACTTATGGTTTCTTACCGGAGAAGACTTCTTCAGGATTCTTGTTCTCGAGTACTCTGTGTGGAGTACAGTTCTGTACATACACCAATGTTCTAGCAGCTTCTTCCCATAGATGCATAGGAAGATCTTGATCATGAATCATTGCTATTGCAACTTCCATGATAGTTCTATTCTTCCTTTCAGTAACCCCATTCTTTTTTGGATTTCACAGAGTGGAAAAATCCCTCTTAATCCCTGATTCTGTGCATAAGTCTTTGAATTCATTTGATGTGAATTCTCTACCATTATCTGATCGAAAGGTCTTGATCTTCTTTTCTGTGTGGTTCTCGATCAAGGATTTGAATTCCTTGAACTTGCTGAAAACTTCATCTTTGTTCTTCATGAAGTAAATCCATGTCTTCCTAGAAAAATCATCAATGAAAGAAACATACTATACATACTCGCTTAGTGAACTTGATGACATTGGTCTCCATAGATCGGAGTGGATGATTTCCAAGATTCCTTTTGCCTTACTCTCGCTGCTTGGAAATGTCTTCTTTGTATTCTTTCCTTTCACACATCCTTTGCATACCCCTTCATGTTTTTCTTGAATTTCTAGAATACCTTCAACAGCTTTGCTTGCAAGTGGTAGTTCTCTGTAATGCACATGTGTAAGCCTTCTGTGCCAAAGTTCATTTGGCTCTACTATGTCATGAACCATAGCTTGTTCTGGATGTCCCTTCAGTTTGTATAAACCTCCTTCTTGTTCTCCAATCACTATTGCATCATCAATAGTCTTTCCTCTTGGCCACATGAGGACTTGACCATCTACAAATGCAACCCTCATGCCTTTTGCATCTAATGCTGATATGGATAGAATATTATTTTTCAT
Organism: Pseudotsuga menziesii; assembly: GCA_001517045.1. Classification (NCBI taxonomy): domain Eukaryota; kingdom Viridiplantae; phylum Streptophyta; class Pinopsida; order Pinales; family Pinaceae; genus Pseudotsuga; species Pseudotsuga menziesii. Next base: position 398,702 of record LPNX010914897.1, on the reverse strand, counting down.
TCCCGGTACAAACAAGCATCCTTCATTTTCATAGACTTTCCAGAGTCTAGCTTGTAGGAGGATTCCCCACTACCTTTTATGGGATATTGGTAGTCATCCCCAAGTTTCACCTTATGGGGTGAATTATGTTCAGATAGTTTCTCAAAGGATTCCTTGAAACCTATCATGTGCTTGGAAGCCCCACTGTCAATAAGTCAATATTTGCTTCCATGAGTGACAGTTCCTGTGAGAGTGGAGATCAGAAAATATTCATCTTAGGCTTGAAGAGTCTTCACTTTCTTGTTTTACTCTCTTCCGTGGAGGATCATCATCCTCAGCAGTGTGAGCATGATGTCTTCTTTTGGAGTTCCTGTTCTTCTTGTATCCATTCTGATTCATGGGACAATTTCTAGCAAAGTGTCTTATTTTATTACATGTATAACATCTGAGTTTAGATGAACCTTTCTGATGAGAATGCTTACCTTGGTGATGATGCTTTTCCCTTCTTCCTTTCTTGGAGTGTATTGTGAGAGCTTAATCTTCACTTCCCATATTTTCTTCTCGAGCTGCTATTCGAGCTTCTTCTTGTGAACATTATTCCCACAGTCTACTGAACTTGACCAACTTCTTCCTAGCATAGATTCCTTGGATGAAAGATTCCCATGACCTAGGGAGGCCATTCAAAGTTGTCATCACAATTTTGGCATTCTCCACTTCTTAATCTACTGCTTCCAGTTGTTCTTTGATCTGGGAGACCCTTGTGAAGTATGACTGGATGGTATCCTCATTCTGGATCTTGACATTCTTCAACTGGTTCCTTAGAGTCATTTTCCGATTGATGTTCTTCCCTTCAAATAGTTTGGTTAAGGCATCAAACATGGCTTTAGGTGTCTTGAGAGAGGACACCTATGGAATGAGGTGATCCTTGATGGAATCTACAATGATCCTCTTTTCCATAACCAACTTCTTCTTATGTAAGGCCTTGGCCTCATCTCCCTCTGGAACTGGAACCTCCTCATGGATGTAGGAGTCCAACTCATTTTCTTCCAGGACCAGGGAGATCCTATACTTCCAAGCTCAGAAGTTATCAGCTCCCTCAATATTTTCATCAAGCTTGGTATGATGAGACATCTTAACTGAGAACCTCAAATGGAAATACAAAAGATTTAGATCTTACCAGGTCAAGATGTCGGATCTGGATTTGGACCTGAAATCCTGTAGTGCTGGTTCAGGAGCAGATTAGGGTTTTTCTTTTTCAGATTTCTATCCAACCAAATGCTTTGAATTTGATCCCTAACTTCGATTTTGGGGAGGAGATCAATCCAGTCCTGGGCTCACTGAAAAATTCCACTTTTGTGGAAAGCCCTAATTTTCGGTAGCAGTGTCGGGTCCAAAACTGAAAAACCTCAGAATTGGATTTTGCTTCGACAGAAAGATGTGCCCTAGGGAGGAGATTTATTCCACCCTACTTTTGCTGAAAAACTGTGGAGAGAGATCCACAAAATAGGAATCCCTAGTTCCCGCAGCTACACAATGTCTTCTTCTCAGGTTAGCTCTAATCCCATGTTATATTTTTAACATTAAGCTAGCATAACATTAGGATCTTTAACTGAGAGAACAACAAGCAAAGCAATCAAACACAAGAGACAATGAACATAGTGTTTTTCCTCAGGGAAACCATAAATGGTAAAAACCCCGCAACTTCCTCAGATATAGAATCAGCACCAAAGTGAAACCCAAAAATAGTAAGATGATCTCCCGACAGCAGTAACCTCTTTCTTCCTTGCCCCAGTGTCTTTCTCTTCCTCAGCTACGCACTACAACTGAGTGTGAGTGAGTGTGTGATAAATAGAGAGGCTAGCTCTCTATTTATACTAATTCCCGACTTGACTAAACCCAACAAGGGCCGACTTCATTAAGTGAGTCTAATAACCCTAGTGCCCCGTAACTGCGGGGACTTTAACCCTTAGACAATAGGAGGGTTACCCACCTTGACTTGACATGACTTGATTACATTATATAAACTTCCGATAGGAACATCGGGGCATGACATGACTCAAGTACATTACAAATACATCCCAGAATAAACATCGGGTTACAATACATAAGAAATACAAGTAAATACATTCTGAAGTTACAATTACATCAACATCATGCTCATCGCAAGTTCCTCTAGAAAGCTGAGAACAAGTGTGCCATTTGGTATACCCATTCAATGTGCCTCTAGTTGAATTTTCCCGGGTCATTATATAAAGGCATCAAGATGCACTATGTAGAGGTTTTCAATCTAACGTTTCGGGTGAACACTTCACCCATCTTGAGGGAATCACAACAAAGCTACTAAGTAAAGGAAAAGTATAGCCACCATAAATAATTAAGAAAAATAACTCATTGTTTAGGAAAACACTCAATAAAGGGGGGTAAATCCATAAAATGAGAAAAAAATAAGGAATTAATGATTTTATAATTATCTAATGAAATAAAACTATAATAAAGAGAATAATGGAAATAAGAGAAAACTTAATGTAACTTTGGAGAAATAGGAGATTAGAAGTGAAAAAAATAACAAAACAAAGAAAAAAATCAAAAGGAGAAAAAAGGAAAGGAGGTTGAGATAAGTGGACTGATCCAAAAAGAAGGGAAATTTTAGCAATGTAAAATTAAAAAATATAATAAAGTTAAATATAAATCATAAATAAAATATAATAATGCTAATTAAAATCATGTATAAATTATAATAAAAAATTCAAAAATTAATAGAACAAATAAAATCAATTTAATTAATTAACAGAAATGAAATTAAACTTTTTAATAAAAATAAAATAATAAGGAGGGATAAGAAACAAAGAACTAAGAAAAGGGGGAGTAGGAAAAATTGAAAAGGTGAGAATATAAAGATGGAAGCTAAAAGGAGAGAAGAGAGACATAAAGTTTTAAGGGTAATGACAAAAAAAAAGAGAAAGGAGGGACATTCATAGGCTCGAAATTAAATCCCAGTTTGATGTAAGTGGTAATCAAAAATTTCCCAAGTCCTCTATAAGTAAATCAGTTCTCTTTACACTTATCCATCATGAGTCATGCATGTTTATGGATGAGGTTTCCCACAACATCCTTCATTGTATCATCAAATTCCCTCTAAGTTCCCTTGGTATGCCCAACCCCTGTGAGTTTCCAATGTCTGAGGTGTTCCTTTCCTTAGGGATAGGGTGACCAAGATACATGGCATGTCTTGCTAAGGGACAAGGAACTCCTCACTAAATCCTCTAGCACACAAACTTTCATAATTCTTATCTATGCTTACAAGTGAACAACATGGTGATCATGTTATGGACGTTTCCAAGTCCTCTCAAGGATAGGACTTTACATCATGGAAAAGATTATGTAGAATTCCTTCCATGATCCTCACTATCAATAGTATCAAAGCATATGTGAGATATGATATAATATTGAGTACATAAACATACAACATTACATTTACACTAACATGTAAATCAATAGAAAATATCTACTAGTCTATCCTTCTATCCATATAAGCAACAAATAATCATGTAAGAAACAAGAGACAAGAGAATAGACAAGATACACCATATATACATGGTAAAACCCCAAATTAGGAAACATCCACAAGAAGGGTTTGATCTTCTTATTGAGTTACTTATAGTTGAAATTACTTTGCAATAAACCTCATCATGAATAGAATAACCATAGATCCATCCATCAAAATGTTTCTAGTAGAGAAACTTCATAACCAAAGAAATCTACTGATAATTTTCATCACAAATACAAGAACACAATGGTCTATCCATTGGAAATGTGTCGAGCAGTCAGTATTCACAATTAAGATGAAAGAAGCAATAATTATGCAGTAGACCTAATCACAAATACAAGAACCATATATCTATCCATTACAATGTTTCTAGGAGATAGTATTCTCAACCAAATAACTATACTAAAGATTACATTACAAATACAAGACCCTAATGGCCAATCCATGGAAATGTTTTGCCTACGTATAATCATCATGTCTTTACAATAGAAGATGAATGTTCATTTAATTACATTATTATTATAATATGGTGATATAATATGGAATTTGATTACATTATATTCCTCCTTAACATCAACCATCCTAGATAACAAAAGGTTTCAACTTTATTGTTGTGAAGGATAAGCTGAAAATAGGAACAATAATGAAGAACCAGAGATCGCAACCATCAATATTATTAATATTGTTAAGTTTTCTATGTTTTTGTAGCTTAATTTCTAACTTTATTATCATTTAATAAATTTTCATAATAAGATCATAAAGAGGATCACTGAAAGAAACATAATCACAAGGTACACAACAATTTACCTTGGGAAACCCTAAAGGGAAAAACCCAACAAAACTTCCTCAATATATATTACCAGTATGAAATGACCAAAGAAAAAGGTCTCATCAAGTGAGATACCAAACCCTAAGCATAATAACTAAGAAACCAAATACATTGTTCCCCCTCCTTCTATGTATCTCATTCTTTCTCTCTCTTGCACAATACAAGTTTGATTGTATGTGTATCAATGAGGGAGGGTGCCTCCCTACTATTATACTAAACTTCCCAACTGAAATTTTACCTAACTGGGTCGACCTACCTTACTAGCAGGGCCAACCTACCTAGGTACACTTCACAATAATAATTATAATCATATTTTCTTGGTTCTATTGACCTGAATTATAACTAAGGGTTTACCTCATGAGATTTACATGACCTTTTACATCAGTAACATCTCTTGGAGGAGGAATAATAATAATGTGAAGTACAATTAGAATATTCTTCAAAGTTACATTATTTCAACACTCCCCCTTAACTATAAGGGTATTCTACTAACAACAAGAACAACAAATAGTGTGGCTCGACACAACATTATCGAAAGGAGAGAGAGAGGAGGCATCATCAACAACATATTTTACAACATCATCTAGTACATTTATATATCATCGAAATTATTGAACAGCATCATCATATTCAGCACGGAGTTGGAGTATCAACATATTCAGTATAGATTTGAAGTATCTTCATTATCTTCTTTAGTACAGAGTTGAAGTAACATCATCAACATCTTCAGTACAGATCTGAAGTAACATCATATGCAGCATGGAACTAGGGCATCATTATCTGCAGCATGGAACTAGAACATCAGCAGCAGCATGGAGCTGCAGCATCATCATCATATGCAACATGGAACTAAAACATCAGCAGCAGCATGGAGCTGGATCATGATCATCTACAGTATGGAACTGAAGAATCATATGTAGTATGCAGATGGAGCATCATCATCTGCTAGAACATCATCATATGCAGCATGGAACTTAAACATCATCAATGACATGGATCTAGAGCATCATCATCTGTATTATGGAACTGGAGCATCATCTGCAGCATGGAGTTGTAGCAACATCATAATCTGTTGGAACATCATCATCTACATAACAACTGATACATCACTAGCATCAACAACACAATGTTGGCTCATCATCATAAAGCTGGAATAACAACAACAACATGTGACATCATCATCAACAACTCGAGGCTAGAGCAACTGTTATCCTATGAAATGGCACTTCTCCATCTGAGTACTAACACTCAATGTGTCGGCACACAAAAGGACAAAATGGATAGAAGTGGCCAAAACACTCTAGATGTGCATGAGCTTTGATGCATCGTCCTCTTACCAGGCTAAACTATTTTTTATAGGATCACTAGGGAGAATTCGTGACTATTTCCATTGCAATCTCTAAATCATTCGCGAGTATTGACATTGCAACCCATGAATACATGATCAGGGTTTGAACACGCGGGTTTCCCTTATGAAATTTGTGTATCATACGTGGCCTACTAGTATTAATAATCATGAATGCCCTAAAATCCAAGATTAAAAAATATAAATAAGTTTAGTCGAGGATAGTTGGTCTCTTAGTCATAACTATCCCAACTTCCTCAACCATATCAACCTTCGTAACCTCTCTCTTTCCTCATGTATAAATAGAGGGTAGGGATTGAGGCTAAACAACATCAAGTCTAGAGCAAACTTATGCTGATGGATTTCCTTTAGAGATCTTGGAGTAGGAGAAATCAAATTCCTTGGCTAGCAAAGGAGCGCTTGTTTCAGATACTGGTTGTAATCTTCCATCACTTGTTCATCAATAAAGAGAGTATTTCTTCCAATATGTGTCTTTGTACTCTTATGTATTATGATTTATGCAAAAGCATATGATTTCATTAATCTTCTATATAATATATAATATATTGCAGGAAAGGTCTGGATCTTTGTAGGTATTGGAGATTCCCTAGAAGCTATTGGAGAAATTTTGATTGAAGAAGAAAGCTAGGATCAACCTTCATAAGCAAAGTTAACCTAATTTGTTCCTTATTTCTCTGTCAAATTATTTGATGGTTGAATGTCTACAAGTTTATTTAGTACATTGGTAACCCCAGAGACCCTAGGCTATAATGTTGTATTCTCCTAAACAACAAAACTAGCAACTCCGTTGGGGATTCCAACCTGTTGTGGGTCCTTTCATTTGGCTTCCTTACCATTTTTTTCTATGTTTGATCCTGTGAGTGATTTGTTTATTTGTTTCCTTAGTTGTCAGTGCTTCATTCTGAAAACCTTTGTGTCATCTATTTTTCCCTTTGAAAAATTTTGACAGTATTTGCAACCTATCAGTATATACATTCATCAAGTATCGATTATATTCGAGGGTTTCTTGGGTAACAGTCATGTACGATACGCGGGTTGGCTTTATGACAGACGCAAATATCCTATAGGTGTATGTCAATCTATAATGTTTTGTGTGTCCTTCATTTTCTAATCCTTCATGAGTCTTTTAGGTTTCTTATTTATCTTTGTGTTGTGGCTTTAGGTGTATACATTTCATTTTTTTCTTATTGATTCAAGTCTTTTGAGTGAGTTTGGTCTGGCTTATTCATTTGTGAATGTGTTGGGTCCTTCCTGCTTGTCTTCTTGGTATGAGTGCTTGAGTATTTTTTTCCACTGGTGTCTATCAGTCCTTCAAGGACAGTGATATACTTAGGATTACTTGTCTGGTAGTCCACGTAAGTCATTCTAGCCATCTTTTGGATTTATTGGTCCTTGCAAGTCAATAGTTCCTCCAAGTCTAGGGTTTGAGTCATGTCTACCTATTTGGTTGAAGAGTGTTACTATAGGGTCTGAATGCTATCATTTACACTTTATAAGATCAGATTGTTTAATTTGCTCAAAGTGCAATTAGTTGCATATAGTTTTTGAATTTTTTTTTTAAAGGAATGAGAAAAGCATTTTTTCATTTTTTACATCAGGTTGCATTATTTTTTTTTCTCATTGTTTTTTCAGAAAAAATCAAAAAAAAAATAAAGTCTTGTAGTTTCTCATACTGCTAAAAATTTCATTAGCCTTCATTTACAAAGAAAAAGAAAGGAAAAAGATGCATTTGTAGTTGCATTCATTTCAAATTTTTATACATCATTTGCTTTCACTTTGTTGAGTCTATAACACCATTCAGTCTCATTTCGTTACCCTTGACTAATACAACCCATTAAAAAGAATGCTTAATTAAAATTTATTAGTAATTTTATTTTTATAGGTCCCTACATCAACTAGCTTAGGCTAGGTTTTTGGACTAGGAGATTTAAATTGTCCAAAAGCATTTGATTTCAAAAGTAGTGGCCTTTCATTAGGTTAATCGTCTTCTACAAGAGATAATCCGGAAAGCTCCTCTCACACAAGAGTTAAGCACAAGGCCACGTGAGAGATCGGTTGAGGAGATAACCCTCCACTTCCTTATTTGATCGTTCACCAGGATTTTTATGCATTTGGGGATCTTGTCAATACCACCTCTTGGGCCTCGTGTGGTGTCGGTATTAATAGGGTTTTTGGCTTAGCTCCACTACCCATGCATAACGATCAAGCTTGCGACTGTTCCATCGGACTGTCGATGTAGATTTGGTAGCATTGGTCTCCAGACACTAGGATATTACATAGGTGGTATTGGAAGGCTATTTCTAGTACACCTACGCCGAACTTGGAAGGTAACCTCGATATACAATTTGGGAGGGAAAATGGGTGATTCCAGTGCTTCAACCTAGAAACATCTTCATGAGACGCCAAGTAACCATCCTTCGATCTTCATTGATTGGACCTGGGCCCTAATCATCCCAGGATTTCCTTTGGAAGGTGTATCTTCTATCTGGTGTGTCTGTGTTAATTAGGATATTTTTTAGTGTGTGTTGTTTGGCTTGTTTGTGTTTAGTTGGAATTTAGGTGTGTGAGTCAAATTTATAGTTGTGGAGGACCAACCTTTTCGTCGATCTAGAAGGTTGCAAAACCTTCCTCCATCTGTTACAATGGAGCCTCCACTACCACCTCAAAGGCGTAGATTTGATACAGATGGTCCCTTTGAACCGACTAGTGTTAGCGAAGTTCCTGGTGAACCGAAACTCAAACGTAATCAAGAAGAAACCTAAATAGTAGATATAGAATACTTGCAGGTCTAACGAGTTTGCAAGAAACTTTAATTCACCTCTGACTGATCTGAATGATCCTGTAATAGTATAGGTCCTCCCATTTAGTTCACTTGGTTCTTATGTTCCTTTGAGTCGAGTTATGTCTATCTCAGGAGCATTAGAGGAAATTTGGGGTCTAAAATGGACCTTATAAGAAAACAAACCAACAATAAATTTTGTGATTTGGAATTCAAGAACCAATAGAATTTCAATAAAATGAGTTAACCATAATGGTTGAATTGACATATTTGTCATAAAAGAAAATTATTTTTTTTGTTCGTATTTTCGACATATCTCCCTGTGTTTTCACTCAAATTCCGAGCAGGAGAGCTCATTGGATGTGGAATTTAATTCTACATCCAACTATTACCCACACTGCATACTTTTGACAGACCCTGCTACCCCAAAAACAAGAAATGCTTGAAAAAACGTGATGATGACATCATCATCATGTTTTTTTAGGCATTTCTTGTTTTTGGGGTAGCGGGGTCTGTCAAAAGTATGCAGTGTGGGTAATCGTTGGATGCAGAAATAAATTCCACATCCAACGAGCTCTCTTGCTCGGAATTTGAGTGAAAACACAGGGAGATATGTCAAAAATACGAACAAAAAAAGTAGTTTTTTTCATTCTTCATCCAAAATTAATAACTATTATTTTATTATTTTCCTTAGGAGGCCCATTTTAGACCTCAAATTTCCTCTAATGAGGGTATTTTTTCCCTGAATTCAACCATTTTGGTTGGTGGAGTCTCACCTCCCCCGGTGAACACTCCTAGACCTAGTGCATCTATTGCACCTCTTTCACCAAGTGCTCGAGTGGTCCAACCCTCAGCACCCTCAAATATGGTAGGTCAGTATAGTGGGGTAGTCACTGGCATTCCTAGTGCACTTTTTTATTATCCTTCATTTATGCAAACTGCTCAAAGTGGTCCAAGTGGACCCACTTCGTTCATCTAGGGTTTTCTGTGGAATGGAGGACATATTCCTCCATCCACTCCTTATGTAGTTTCTTCATCTGCATATGTGGGCATGTCATCTGGAAACATAAATTCCTTTGGTCATAATTTTCAGACACCTAGTCAGGTTTCAGCCGCTCCTCTCATGAGATCTCCCTTTTCACTATTTAGTGGTGGGATTCTTACTCTAGTTTCGACTGGAGCATGTCAAACCACATATAATGCACCACAAACTAGTAATCCACTAGCTTTCCAGTGGAATCATTTCTAGAATTTTGAAATCAATTCACAACCAGTGGCTGGAGTCAACCCCAAATTTTTGTTTGGGAGTCAAGGGGTGGGTACTTCCACACCCCAAACTCATTATTATCAAACCGGAATTAGGCCCAAACTCCCTTTCCTGGAAATGTTAAAATTTCTAGATTTTTCAAAGTTAATGAATGAGCCCGTGCGGCCAATGTGAATATCCAGGGGCACACATTACCACTTTTCACATTTGGTGCTCTTAGAACTCACTAGACGATGACTTTGTTCGGTTGAGGCTCTTTCAGAGAACATTGACTCATGTGGCAGAAAAATGGTACATGAGAACTTCCCTCTGCTGCATATGATAGTTTTCTGGGTTTAGCAACTGTGTTCCTTAACCACTTTCAACTTCTTGTCTGGTATGATGTCGGCACAGAATTGCTGTTGACTTTTCGATAGAATAAGGACACACATATTTCTGATCACATTTAGGAGCGGCAAAGATGAAAGAGGCTTATTAAAGCTAGTATACCTCCTGAGTTTTTATTGGAGTGGTTCTTGAAATCCCTATTGCCTTACATTTCTAAGGATGTATCCACTTCGGAGGTGACCATGGAAGAAGAGGTTTTCCTTAGAGCCCAGCAATTATACTTGATATATGCTCAGTCGAAAATTTTGTATGAAATCATACCTGAGGCGCTGAGGTCTACAAACAATCAAGAGAAACCCAAGCCTAGGCCCCATGTCGATGGTGTGGTTGGTTCAGTTAGTTCTCCTAATGTAGAATCATTGGCTAAGAAACTCCATGAGTTGTCAATGAAGCAATCTACAGTAGAGGAAGCTAAAGATTCCACCCCCTCACCACAAAATGCAAATGTTTTTGCACAGTCTTCTCAAAATGGAAATCAGCAGCCTGGTGGGAAAAAGAATAAGGGGAAGAAAGGTGAAGGTAGCCAAAATAAGAAAAATCCCACAAACAATGTTGATGGGGGCAAAAACACAAGAAAAATGTCAATTTTCCTTGTAAGTTGTGCCAAGGAGACCACCTTACTTATCAGTTCCATTTAATGGAACAAGCTCAGAAAATGTAATTACGGAGAGAAATTCATGTGGCTTGGGGTACCACAATAGACAGCTTGACTCCATAAATCAATCCTTTCCTATATGCAAGAGAAACCAAATATCTAACACTAAAGGATCTCGATTCATACCTTCTTCCAGATGGTTGATGTAGATCCCCGTTGAGCTTTCCAAATCCAGCTTGAATTGATAAATTGTTTCCTCAACATTCAATAAACAAGACAAGCATGCTATATATAATCGTGTTAGACCTACTCTAGCATATATAATCAATAACATATAAGCATTTGAAATCATCCATGGATCAAATATTCATTCAAATACACATTATTGGACAAGAAAAGATATTTCTATTAATATAAAACAGATATTACAATAGATACAACCTTTGTCAGCACGTCTACGAATCATAGAAACTGAGTCCCCCACTTGGGCCTCCACCACTTCAATCCTCCATCACTCGATAGCAATCTCACAAGCAAAAGGAAAGCTTGGGAAGAACACAAAAGTGCTCTAAGAGACAAAGGGATGTAGACTCAAGTATAAGCTCCGGCAACAATGGACTATAGTTCTCTTGCTCTCAATTCCTCATGCCTTCAATGTATCCAAAGGGTTCCTTATATAGCTCTTCAATGGGGTAATGAAAGGTTGAATTCGAGCGATCTCAAAACATATGGAAGGCCAGGAGACAAGTGAGTCAGTTCCACATCAAGGAAAAATCCAAAATAATTTGACCTTTTGCACACATCTCGATGTACGTAGTTTTAGGGTTCAAACCCGCGTATATACATGAGAAAGGTTTTAAAAGTCGCGTATGGAAATTTTTGCATGTTTTTAGGGATGATCTTGGAAACATCAAAAGTACAAAAATGGTCCATGGGGTTTAAGGACTCTGCAGAGGGACAAGGAAGGCCATAAAAATGTGATTCACCATGTGTGGTAAAATCAGCTGTAACAGATGCCCCCTAATGTGTGAGGTCATAGGGGTCATATGATGGCTGAAATACATTATAAGTCCATCCCAGAAGTGAAGTGATGAAGAACCCAGTGGAAGAACCAGCCATCCAAATAGAACTATACAATGATATAACTCTGCACATAACTGCAAATAGATATAGCAATCCCGGATACATTAGAGTACAATGGCCATGAATAGGGATGACACAATATGACATGTGTGGTAATTTCCACGTACAATATAAATATATCAGAATATCCATGATGAAGATATACAAAGGATCATGATCTCCATGAAGACTGAAGATATATAATGGAGCAAGATCTCCATAATGGCTGGAAATGTCTGACATATACTGGAATCAAGTCATGAGAGTTGAAATCTCATGAACATTGGCACGATCAAGGAGGTAGCATATAAGAGATGCCACCAATCTATAAGGTCTTCTACACAAACCGCTACGAGTACATGTCCTACGATGTGAATAGAGGTGTCGAGGTCGAACATAGTAGTCCATCGTATGATTACCAGTCATTGATGTATACTATTAACATACGCGAGATCACCCACCAATAATGAAAATGGGAATCAAGGTACTAGAGTGCAAACTAACAAGTGTGAATAAATGTGTTGAGGTCAAACACTTGAGAGAATCCATCGATCAGGGGACATTGATGTATTCCCAAAAACTGTCGATGGCGAGAGAACCTGCCACTGATGACTGCAAGTCTCAAGGCACTCAAACATGACTCTAGATTCCTATCCTAGAATAAATGATCTGAAGTCAATGGGATGAAATCCGCTGGAAGGAGGGCATTAAGACATCCCCCAATTCCAAACACGAGGTACTCAGCAAGGTTGTATAATGTGGAAGGACTCGATCATAAGGTGCATGAACCAGTAACTGTACTGGGAATGGCCGACATGCAAAGTCAAGATAACTGAGGAATGGCCGACTCAAGTTTCAACTTCCTTCGAACAAGAGCATAAAGGTGAATGGTGACTGAATGTAGGCAGCATATACTCGTTATGCAAAACTGGGACATCTATGCGACACAGGAGGCATCGACAGAGGCTCCATAGGGACTGGAAGCTTAACCATTCAATGGAGATAAACTCAGATAAATGAGTATAGCTCCTAAAGGAAAACTATTAACCCAACCAATGGATGTGATATAGAGTGCTCTGTTCGAAGGCGAAACGACTCAACTGCTTCCAAAGATAACATCTTTTCTTGTCCGGCTTTTTGGTTTTTTAATTTTTTTTGGACTTTTTCAAATATTTGAAAAGCTTGAAAAAGAATAAACTCGCTTTAAATTTACAGACTAGGAGGAGACTAGTGTCCAATGGGAAAACAAACTAGTTCCAAGCAGTGGAACATACCTATGCTCAATGCAAGGACACATGTGTAGGATAGCAACACTCGGGGGAAAATCCCCTCCTGGTAAAAATAGGGAATCAAGCTGCAAAGGATATACAAAATGGCTCTGCATGGCTAGATATGAGACAAGCTCGGGCTATATGGCTGATACTCAAAGTCAAGGAAGTTGGCATAAGGCTTAATGAGGCAGGAAAATCTCATGATAATGCAATTACAACTTGACATAAGGGAGTCCTGGGGAAACAGGCCAGAAAAATATCAAGAGTATGAGGCTCTTGCAAAATGTCATGGCGATACTATACAATGGACTCCCACATACTAAAAGACAAACTGTCGACATGGGCATCAAATGCAAACAAGGAGCTAACTAGGGTACCCATGTAAGGTCAAGCTCTACCATTCACATCATGTCACTTCTAAAACAGCAAGAAGGTTCCGTGACAAGATAGAATGGGTTCGTACCTAAGGTTATAAGGAAATGGTCATAAGGTCATGCAAAATGCAAATGGAGGTTAAACTTAACCTATATGCGAGTTTAAATATCATACATGAAATCGGCACGAACGAGTCAAAACAACGGTCAAAACGACGCTCAAAACGGTCTCCTACATCATATATTAATCAAAAATGGTCCAAAACTATAGAAAAGCAGGTAAAAATTTGAAAAAATTATATAAATAGTAAAAAAATTCAAAACATTATATAACATTTGAAATTTTTACCCAATTGAGCTCAGAACTTCAAACGCGAATTTCGGGAGATCCAGCCAGCAGAATCCGACACCGTTTTTTCCAGGTAACTTCGCATGCCTTGGTCTTTCACTTACATGTAAATTTTTCAATTTTCCATGGTCTAATTTGATTTCTAGGCCATCCTAAATTATGCACCTTGGCCCACGCAAAAATCAAGGATTTTTTCACGTATAGGGCTGGATATATGCGGAAAAATGCCCCAAAGTCACGTACATACGCAGTTGTTTAGCAAACAGTCACGTATGCGACCGCGTTCAAGTTTTTCTAAGACATCTAATAACCCAAACTTGACTTAAATGTGCAGGATGGTTCTAGAATGGAGGGAATGAGAGAACAAGGATGTAGAAGAAGCAGTACGAGGCGATCTAATGGCACAACAGGCTCTTCGTGCATGCGGCCTCTACAAGTTTTGGTGTCTTGGTGACTTAAGGGCCAAACCAAGACTACTGCAGATGCTAGTAGACTATTGGGATTTTGACTCAGAGTCGTTCCAGATCGACGGGATGTCCCTTGCCATAGAAGTGGAGGACATATACTTCATTACTGGATTGTCCCAATGGGGGGGAGTGGTGAACCTATGTTCTCGCGGGCCCGGAGGTGGCCTCACCATAGATGAGTACATAGTAGTGTATTGTTATCCAGACATGGAGAAGGTCAGGAGTAAGATAGCAACTAATTCCATACAGGTGCTAGGCCTAAAGGCCATACTACTGACTCTTAGCAGGATTGAAGGGCCAGCCTCACTCCACCAAGCCTCGCAGCCCCTGATGTTCTATGCAGTGGAGTGCATGAGACCCACGGTTTATGATTGTATTATTGCACTGTTGAGCAACATAAAGCACTAGCTCAGCGAGTGCAAGATGGGTAGGGTATGAAACTTCGGTTTCAGCAGTATACTAAGCACGTTTTTCTTTGAGCGTGTTCTAGGATTGAGCCCTAGAGTTGGCGTTCCTCTTCACAGGGTTTGAGATCCGTCCCAACGACGTTGGGCAGATGTGATGCGCAGACTGGGTGGAGGCAGGGTGTCCAACCCCTATCCAGCTGATTTCTTTCCATGGTGGCGGCGGCAAATAGTTTCCATCGATGATTACCCCTATGCGGGAATATATTTTTGGGGAGATCCTGACATGCCTCTACCCCCAGGATATGGTGACATTGGTAATGAATCCCAACCCTCTTTTTAAGTTTTGTGAATTATTTAATCTTTTTGTGTTTTTTGATATATATAGACTCAAAAGACATGTTTTTGTGTGACAACACATAGTGACATCTTGTCATATGTATGCAGATGTAGGACCATGGTAGCCTGAAGGCTTCCCTCATCATAGACGGAGGGGAAGAGGAGATGAAATTATGGGTGTGGATGCGGAGCGGACGCTCCAAAGCATTCATACCAACTTCATGCGGCTGACACATAGGGTACCCATGGCGCAGGTCAAGGACCTGCCTAAGGCCATGGATCGTTAGGTGGTGGGTGTGCCACGAGTATGACTGCGGTTGTTTCGACAGCTAGCTAGAGTCGTGGTGACATTCCACGATCAGAACCCCCCTCCTCCTCCACAGGATTAGATACCTAGGAATGATACATTTTGTACTACTGTGTATTTATATTTTGGTGGCTCGGAAGCCCCATTTTTGTATTATGACACTTATGTATTATCACATTTTGGATATTTAAAAAACTTTTATGATGATCGGTTTATTTATTTACATGTGTAAAAATGTACATTTGTGATGAGCTTATTGTCTGTGAAACAAATGCCAATCTAACAGATAGTTAGCATATGAGTCAGCAACTTGATTTTAAATTCTTGGAACATGTATGTATATCATGTTGTCAAATTGCCGTTCTAACAATATCACATGTAATAATCTTCGTAATAATGTTGGATCCCTAACATGATACAATCCATTAAGTTGTGACACTACTAACTCCGAATCAAGACGTACCTCAAGAGATAGAACAACATCTAAAATGGCATCCTGTAGAAGCTCGATAACAGCACTATACTCAGCAACATTGTTTGAAGAGGGATGTAAACATACACCTCCCGAAGACAATACATGACCCATAGGAGTATAAGGCACCCAAGCAGCAGAGGCTGAGTGTTGAGTGTGGCGGCTAGCACCATCCGCAAATCCTATATAGATGGAATACTCCATTGACATCTGCCATAAGAAATGAAATCTAATCAACAAACCTGATCACCATAAGAAAAACCTAACTATGCAAAATATTGTACAATAATATACAATAGTCAGCCTTGGCTGAGAATCATGCATAGTACTTTTTAAGATAGAACCCATTTCTAGGCTCCGCCAAGGCTGTCCCCTCGTAATCTACTAACTCATATGCGCCCTTCTCTAACACACGTTTAACAACGTAAGGACCATGCCACATGGGGTTAAATTTTCCTGCCCCCAATGGTTCTTTAGCTTCATCCCATAATAGGACCAAATATCCTTCATTAAACTTCCTTAGATGGATAGATTTATCATATTGGACCTTAACGCAACGGTTATTCACTTCCAGAGCCACTAAAGCATCTCAGCGCTACTCATCAAGCTACTCTAAATGGACCAAATGTTCATCCAATGGGGAAGTGTCTGGTAAGAGCTCTATGGCTAGCTTCAAAGAAGGGATTTCGCACTCAACCAGCAATATAGACTCCACTCCATGTACAAGCTGATATGGAGAAAAATCGGTGGCAGTCTTAACCATGGTCCTATAAGCCCACAAAGCAGGATATAACATGATATGCCAATGGGTCTTGCTTTGTGCGATGGTTCATTGGAGAATGGACTTGAGTGATTTGTTCACTGCTTCAACCTATCCATTCGCTTGAGGGTAATAAGAAGAAGAATGCTCCTGCTTATACCCTAACTTCAAGGCCAACTCTTTCATCATCCAATTCTGAAAGTGCCTACCATGGTCAGTGACAAGCTCTTTCGGAATACCAAACCAAGTAATGATCTGGTTGAATATGAAATGTGTGGTTGTCTCACCGTCAGATTCAACCATGGACATAGCCTCAGCCCATTTCATGAAATAGTCAATAGCCACAATAATATGATGATGCCCCCCAGCTGACGCTGGGTTGCAATCCATGAAATCAAGCCCCCACTTAGTGAAGGGACCGACGGTGATAATTGGATGTAACGAGGAAGGATGTGAGCACATATTGCATGCAAACACCTGGCAAGGGCGGCACTTATTGACCGCATTAACACAATCTTTAAAGATCGACAGCTAGAAATAACCCACTCTCAAGATTTTTTGGGCTGTAGAAATCCCAAATAAATGACCACCACACACTCCTCCATGGCAATCATTCAGCACAAGCTCAGCCTCCTCATGAGTTAAACAATGATTTAAAATGGAATCTACCCCATGGCGGTATAATGTGTTATCCACTATGAGGTAATTCTTGGATACGTGACGTAACCGTCATCGTTCATCCCGTGAAAGGTAAGTAGGGACCTTCAATGTTTGTAAATATATGATAATATCCCCATACCATGGATCCAAATTTGAGATCAGGAAAATGTGCTCATCGACAAACGTATCTTCACAAACTTCCTCCTCCTCCTCGCTTGGGAAATCAGATATAAGCTCCGCAAAAATCAACGATTTCTTTGATTTTTCCGAAACAAACTCGAGATCGAATTCTTGCAAGATGACAATCCACTTATTATACTTTCCCCCTATCATCCTTCTAGTGAGGATGAACTAAAATGGATTGACATGTGCTACCACCAAGGTCTGGTTAAGGAGAATATAGTGTCTCAATCTTTGAACCGCGTGAACGATAGATAAGGCAAGATTCTTCACATGGGAATAACGGATCTCCGCATCTACAAGGTTTTAGCTCAAATAATATATGACATGCTCCTGGAGCTCCTCATCCTCTTGAACCAAAACCATACCAATCGTCTCCATGGACGCAGCCACATAAAGTAAAAAGTCACAGCTATAGTCGGGTGGACTAATCACCAGGGCCGATGCTAAGGCTCTCTTAAGCGCATCGAAGGACTCCTGGGCTCGCTCATCCCAGCAAAAGGTAGTGTCCTTCTTCAAAAGACGCATAAGTCAAATTGGAAAAGTTAATGACGAATATCTGTAAGAATTTTTCCATGCCTTGCAAACATTGAAGATGTCTAATGTTTCTTAGGGGAGACAATTGAATTATTGCCTCAACCTTCAAAGGGTTGACTCTTATACCCTTCTTGGAGACAATGAACCCTAATAAGTGACCAGAATTCACACAAAAGATGCATTTATGAGGATTTAACCTGACCAAGTAATGGTGGCATATTTTGAACACTAATCTCAAATGGTAGGAATGATGCATCCTCTGAGGAGAATGAGTAGCAAGGTCATCCAAAAAGACTTCAATAATCGATTTGAGATCATGGAAGATCAAGGTCATAGCCTGCTGAAAAGTGGCTCTAGTGTTTTTAAGGCCGAAAGGAATTTTTCGATATGAAAAGGTACCCCAAGGACAAATAAATGCAGTCTTATGTTGGTCCTCAGGTTTGATCTGTATCTAATTGTATCCGGAAAATCCGCCCATAAAGGAAAATACCTCGCTTCCTGAACACTCATCCAAAATTTGATCAATAAATGGTGTGGGAAAATTATCCTTAGGACATGCACGATTCAAGTCACAGAAATCAATGCATATATGGATCATTCCCTGCTTCTTATCAACCGGAGCGGGGTTTGAAACCCAATCCGTCAAGGGAATGGGATAGATAAAACCGGCATTCAACAACTTTTCTATCTCAGCCTTAATCACGGGTGCTTTCCTAGGATTCACCGAATGCAAGCGTTGTCGAATAGGGTTAGCATTGGGATAAGTTTTAATTTCATGCTCAACAATACGAGGGTTGATACCTAGCATCTCCTCGTATGACCAAGCAAATACATCACGAAATTCTTTGAATAGCTCGGTATACTCTTGAATCTCAGCATGGGAACATTCTGCCCCAATATAGACATTCTCAATCTTTCCAGGATCATGATATATATTGATAGGAATGGTGGGAGATATACTCACCATGTTTCCATCAGCCATCGGACCAGGAGAGCTTACTAGAACCACGGGACTACCAATTCTCTCTCTAAGAATATCCCTAAAGTCTTCACACTCCAAACGGTCAAGCTCAGGAAGAAAGTAAGATCTATGATGCAACTCTTCCCAATGTGGTTCAACCCTAGACATAGCCTCAATAATAGCTTCATCTAATGGAAAAACACTATCAAGGAAGTCATGTGTGTGAGAAGATTCAACTGCCCATGCAGGCAGCAAATATGGGTCCTCCTCCTCCGTCCGCGAACAGGAAGGACTAGGCTCTGCAACACATTCAAGATTAGCTTAATATTCTATCATAGTTGTGGGAAATGACACGTCCATTTCGATGGGCTCACTCGAAGGACTCAGTGTAGGAAGAATCCAAGGATCTTCCATATGAGTGGTGCGAAAAGACACCGAATGCAATGATGACGAAACCTCACCGAAAGTAGACCCAATCATAAGAACAGGTGCAGGACAACTAAATGATCCCATAAGGGATCGGTACATGCCAACACCCACACTCCTAGTTACCGGCTGAGAGTGCGCGACAATCAGGACAAAAGCTCCCGAAGATGCAGTAACACATGGATTCTTGAATGACATTTGATCAATCATAACTATCTTCCCATTAAATGGAAAGCATACAACTCGAAATAGAGAAGAATCTATGGCTTGCATATTGTACATCCAATTCCTACCCAGTAACAGATTGTAGTCAAGGGGTTCATCAACCACCTCGACCTCAATCGTGACAGTATTCCCTCCCAAATGAACCTTAAGAGAAGGAAGAATGGCATGCGGCTGAAACGATCTACCATCAAACACAATCAACATGGTAGCGGATTTAGACAACTTGGGGGAACCCAAACCCTTCCAACACACCAAAGACATCATGAAAGAAGCAGCGCCTTCATCAATCACACTGCGTTTGATGGTCTTGTTAAGACATTCTACATGAATCAAGAGAGACACATAGTAAGGCAAGTGAGGCTATAGTCCCACAGTTTCAAATTTGATGACAGATGAATAATTATCATCATTAACACCAAGAGCAAAAATCAAAGCCTTTCTTTGTGAAGGATAACTTTGAAGTACTTCGAGTGCAGACATCGCACAAGGAGTGTGGCCCAAATACTTGACAACAGAATAGTTCTGGGCGGCTCGGGCATTAGGATTGTGCCCCGAATTCTTAAGGACTCCCTTAGGAATGCAAGGTGCAACTTCAGGTTTATCCACAGGGTTTTCAATACACAAAGGACTCACAGGTGGAGCAGGTTCCTTTCCAAGGTCTGGTTGTGATGAACCATAGTCCTTCGCATGAGTCAAAACCTTAGTAGCACGCACCATATTGATGCAACCATGACCATTACTAGCTTTCGGCGGATCTTGATCTCAACCAGACTGATCATGGGTCCTCAAGTTCATATTTTGATTATGGGGTAAAGGGTTAGTCAGCACAGTTGGGCCCTGTGCTATGAACCTCGAGGCTTCTTCTATTTGAGGGCACAAGTGAGTGAGGTGGTCATCCATACACAACTTGCAAGGAAACTTAACCTTAATTTTAGGCTGCTTGTCCCCCCCAACATTTCAGGCGTTCTTGTCATTATAATTGGCATTTTCATTCCTATTCCCACCCTTACGATTGTTTTTACCCTTCTTATTCCTTTCGGGTTGTTGGTTACCCTTTTGGTCTGACAATTGCACCGAAAGAACACTCGCCGTTTGGGTGGGTTGAGATGAATCTGTGGCTTGTCCTGAGGTAGATTGGTTGATAGACAATTGACTCACCTGTTTCACAAGCGAATCCATAGGTTTGGTACTCGTAAAACCAATAATGCCATCGGCATGTGGTCCAGGTTTGATTTTAGGGTCGAAACTAGAATGTGAAGTGTTAGGAATGATCTCATATAACAAACCGGATTGAGCATAAATCAAATCCAATTCCTACGCCCTAAAAATGGCTTGTTCCTCATTCTGAACTCCGAATGTAGAAACATCCTTCGCTATATAAGGTAGTAATGATTTAAGGAACCATTCGAGGAGAAACTCCGGCGGTATGAAGGCTTTAATAAATCTCTTCCGTCTATGCCACTCTTGGATATGGTTCAAGATATGCATGGCTTTGTCTTGTCGAAATGTCGACAAGAGTTTCGTACCAACATCGTAACACACTGGTAGCTGGAAGTGGTTGAGAAAAGTCATAGCTAGGTCATCAAACAAAGTGAATGCCCCCCTAGGTAACTCTATGTACCATTTCGCTGCAGGCCCTGTAAGGGTGCATTGAAATAGCCTTAAACGGATCGAATCTTCGTGTAAGGAATTAGAAGAGCACCAAAGGTGAAATGTAGTAACATGTTCACTAAGATATTATTCTGGTTTTCCCTCGAATTTGAGAATGTCCAAGGGAAGCTTATTAGGGACAACTGGCCAAGTTGGTTCATGAGAGACTGGACCGTTCGTTAGTCTCGACAAGTCAAGCAAATTTAACGTTGCGAGGAAAGGGATCCTAGGTTGAGCAGGTCGATGAGATGCTCCCTAATAATTTTGGTTCAGATAGGACTGATTACCGTAACCACCATGGCCATGGCCATAGTATCCTCCTCCCGTTTGACCCATGTAGGGTGGCATGGAAGCACCATAATGTAGTGTACCTTTACTATTTGGGGATACAAAGCAGTAATTCAGGGAGTAAGTGGGTTGTTGATACTCATACCCATAAGGTGAATAACTCTATGCATACTGTGGTCCATAATATGGTCCATAAGAAGTCCCATGAGAAACTCCATAGGTAGGAATAGATGTTTTGGAAGTAGGAATATGACCTCCAGAAGTAGGAATACGACCTCCTGAGACAATAGGAGGTATTTGACTTTGAGACACCACTTCGCGAGTAGTAGCAGTATGCACATGACTCGTAGCAACATTCTGGCCCAAAGGACCATGTGAATGATGGGGAGGAATAGCATTCGAAGAACTAGGAATAGAGGACGAAGGGACATGTGAAACTATGTAAGTGGTATTCCCTACAGTCACTCGTCTTGGTTCTGGTATCCGAATAGGACTACTAACATCAAGTCTAGGACGAACGTGAGATGTAGCCTCCACCGCTAGGATGGAGGATGCAATGTGACTCGTGCTCCCAAATCTCTCCGCATGGAAAGGAATGGGAACGCCCCCAGGCATAGTGCTAGGATCAAATTCCGACTCCACATGGTGTGCCAGATCATGTGCAGGGATACTAGACATGCCATAACTAACATAACTAGTGCTTGCAGGTTCATGATGAGTCTCGTCACCTGGCATCCAATACCGATGACTTGTGAATGAGGGATCATACCCGGAGTGTGTAGGTATATCATGTGAAGGAGTGAACCTAGAGTGTGTAGGTATATCAGGTGAAGGATCATATACAGGAATAGGATCTTCTTCCCCAACCTCCTGAGGTGGAGAAGACAACTCAGGAATTTCATCTTCATGATCTCCCATCATGTGTGAATCAATGTGAGAAGTAGTCTTCCTGGACTGTCTATTTCTCTCTCCCAAAGGAGGATGAGATGTAGAAGGCAGAAGTTCTGCTAAACGACGAGAACAATGGGGTGTCGCACCCAAATCCACAATGACTCAAAAAATGAAAAAGACTCTCTACTTACGTAAACCCTAAGCAAGCTAACGTGCACAGAGCATACACCAATATAATCTAAATCCAATCATAAGCAAACAAGGGTAGGATATGTGAGCTCCTGAATGAAGCAGGTATTTCTCACTTAGGAGAGGCTTGAGACTCCCATACACAACAAGTAGAGGTTCATAACCAATTATTTTGGCCCTCAACTTCAATGCATATAGCGACTGTGTTGTTCAACCCCAACCTGGCCGGGACACCTACAGAATAACCCCTACAAAGTAACCCTTCGATAACCTAGGTAAGGCAACTAATTTCACCTCAATATAATCAATGCTCAGGTGGACAGTCGCAGGCAGGATTGACCGTATGGGCAGGGTAGCAAAGCCCTAAACTCTCAAAAGAGCCCCCAGATACGAATACAATCCTGGAAATATCTCTGGTGCTGCTCAGCGATGACTAGGGGTCATCCCAATCAATAACCTCTCACACTACCTCGTGCTTAACTCCCTTGTAAAAGGAGGATCCTAAGAAACACTAATTATACTAAGGAATTTCACAATCTCACCTGGACAAACATATACATGTTGTTGTTTAGTGGTCTTAGAGAATTTATTCACAATGAACTATTCCAAGACCCTAAAACCTAATCTTTTTGGTGTACCCTATCAAAGAAAATAGTGTAATCCATTTTAATTTAGCATTGATTTTATTTGGCTTTATTACTCAAAAAAGGTATATGACCGTGCAACCAATGGTGTTATGATGCAACATGAAGTAAAATGCACACCTAACAATCAATGCAAATGCATTGTGTCGAATGGAAAACAGGGCATGCTACTACGTGAAGTGCAAAATATTCTTCAAATGACAAATGCAATCATTCCTATATGAAAGCCTGACTAATACTTCTCTAAGCAAATCTAGTGCAAGTACCATGAAAAATGCAAAGTGCAATGCATAATGATGCAAAGAAGAAAATATTTTTGGATTTTTTGAATAAAAATGAGATAGCAAAGCAAAAGAATGATTCTACCACCCCCAGACTCTGCAAGCACAATCAAATAGCACTCACACAAATTACTAAGGTAAAAGAACTCTAATGCACTAATCCCAAAACAAAAAATTGAAAATGCAATGACAAGAACATTCTTAAAAAAAAATTACCCTAAAAAAGGTGTCTATGGTCAGAAACAGAGGTGTATACAGAGTCTAGCAGTATCAAAGGAGACTCAGCAATCATCAAAATTCACCCAACAAAAATCAATCTTCCTCTAAAAGGAAAAACCTAGGGCATACACGACTGTATACAGAAAACCCTCATATGCACGCGGATATAGCAGTCAAAACCACGTGTATACGCGACTGTGAGTTAAAAACTAGCATACAAGAAGAAAAATGTATAAAAATTAAGGAAAGCAGATAAGCTGAGACAAAATTCACACTAATCAGACACTACCATGAAAACATGCCCCCAGACTCGACTCAGAAACAGAGAAATCATAGCAATTCAAGAACATTGAATGCCGATAAAATCCCCAAAGGACAATTACTAGGAACTACCCAGCGGAGTCGCCAATTCTGTTACAAAGAGAAATTCCTATGGCTTGGGGTACCACAACAGACAGCTTGACTCCAGAAATCAATCCTTTCCTATATGCAAGAGAAACCAAATATATAACACTAAAGGATCTCGATTAGTACCTTATTCCAGACGGTTGATGTAGATCCCCGTTGAGCTTTCCAACTCCATCTTGAATTGATAAATTGCTTCCTCAACATTCAATAAACAAGACAAGCATGCTATATATAATCATGTTAGACCTACTCTAGCATATATAATCAATAACATATAAGCATTTGAAATCATCCATGGATCAAATATTCATTTAAATACACATTATTGGATAGGAAAAGATATTTCTATTAATATAAAACAGATATTACAATAGATACAACCTCTGTCGGCACGTCTACAAATTGGAGAAACTGAGTCCCCCAATTGGGCCTCCACCACTTCAATCCTCCATCACTCAATAGCAATCTCACAAGCAACAAGAAAGCTTGGGAAGAACACAAAAGTGCTCCAAGGGACAAAGGGATGCAGACTCAAGTATAAGCTTCGGCAACAATGGACTAAAGTTCTCTTGCTCTCAATTCCTCATGCCTTAAATGTATCCAAAGGGTTCCTTATATAGCTCTTCAATGGGGTAATGAAAGGTTGAATCCGAGCGATCTCAAGGCATATGGAAAGCCAGGAGACAAGTGAGTCAGATCCACATCAAGGAAAACTCCAAAATAATTTGGCCTTTTGCACACATCCCGATGTGCGTGGTTTTAGGGGTCAAACCCGTGTATATACACGAGAAAGTTTTTAAAAGTCACGTATGGCAATTTTTACATGTTTTTAGGGATGATCTTGGAAACATCAAAAGTACAAAAATGGTCCATGGGGTCTAAGGACTCTGCAGATGGATAGGGAAGGCCATAAAAATGTGATTCACCATGTGTGGTAAAATGAGCTGTAACAAATGCTAAAGAATCAACAACTGGTTGTTCTAAAGGATCCCTTTCCCCAAGGGCTGAATGCGGCCTCTGCTTCGAATGTAGCCAAGGGAACTTCTAGTGCTCCTCTTGATCAAAATTATATCAATATGGTATGATCCAACACTTTCCTCCAAACAAGAAATAAGAATTATGAATTGGAGGCTCAAGAGAAGGGTAAGTCTACTGTTGAAACTTCAACCCCTCTCACTATTGAGAAACCAGTTGATCCAATGCCCAAGATACTGAAAGGTGTCTTTAAGAAAACATTTCACAACCCTAATGTTAGGTTTGCTTCCAACTATTCTGTATTTGAAGACTTAGCTCAAAATTCTTGTGGGATGTCGGCATTGGAGGTGTTACATAGTTGTCCTTCTCAGAGATATGCAATCTTAGCAGCCATAGGTAGCATGGATTCAACAATCCTGCTGGAGAAATTTAATCTTTCTAGTGTTAAAATACGCTTGCCTTACCATGTGGCTTTGTCAATTGATGTTCTCCATGGAGGCAAAACTATTGAACGAACAGTGGTTGATGAAGGTGCTTCCATGTGCATAATGTCGATGTCTTTTTGGAAAGCCTTATGATCCCTAGATCTAGTTCCATCGAACACTCTACTTACTACTTTCGATGGAAGGTCTTTCCATCCACAAGGTATCCTACCAGCTTTTGAAATAAGGTTGGTAGGGAAAGTAGTTTCTATTGAGGTGGAAGTGATTGATTCCCCATTGGATTATAACTTGATTTTGGGGAGAAATTGGAATTATGCCATGTGTGCGGTCGCCTTGGTCGTTCTCCAAGTTGTAGTGTTTTTGCACGAAGGGAAGTTGGTTACAGTTGACCAATTTAGTTTTACTCGGAAGGTTCGTTTAGATAATAATGAGTCCACTGTACCTTTGATCTATTAGACCAAACCGGATAACGAGAGCTTGGGGGTTGGAATGTATGCATATTTGATGGGCACATTTGATATCACAACCCCTATTAACTACTTAGGTTATACAAGTGTATGGAATTCTATCGCGATGGTTGTCGATAGAACTAATCCTTGGGTCCTTCCTTCCTGTTATGAACCTCAAGTTCCCTTATCTCCAGTGGAAGTAGCTTACCAAGTTGTTTTTAATTCCACTGTTGATTCCATCATGACTCCTTCTTCAGTTTATGAGGATTCAGATGAAGCTTGCCTACCCGCTTGGGCAGATAACTCTTCGTATTCTTATGATTTCTTATATATGGTTTTGCCTTCAGACAAATCCATTCTAGAAGCGATGAGTGGATGAGAAAAGACTTGTAAATACCTTCACCATAATTCCCTCTTTCTTCCATAGTTGAGTAAAATTCAAAATCAAAAGTTCCATGTGAGATTGGCAGAAGGTGTTGATCTATCGATTAATCCTTTACCCAAGGAGGGAGTATTTGCTGAGGGAAATATGGAAAATATCTCTGCTACCATTCCAGTCAACATCTCTGTAAACCACAAAGTCGTTGAAAATGTTCATATTGGTGCAAATTGCTCTCCCGAGGAGATTTCCATATATACTTCTTTGTTTAAGGAATTTCATGACTTCTTTTCCTGGTCATATGAAGAGATGCCAACCATTGATCCATCTATCATTGAACATGAAATCTGCACTTACCCTGATGCAAAACTTGTTCTACAAAAACTTTGACCTGTAAATCCATGAAAAGTAGAAATCGTTAAGGCTAAAGTGGAGAAACTATTGAAAGCAGGGTTCATTTACCCAATTGCTCTGACGGAATGGGTATCCAATCTCGTTCATGTTGATAAAAAACAAGGGACTATACATGTGTGCACCGATTTTCATGAATTAAATAAAGCGTGTCCCAAGGATAACTACCTCATTCCCTTCATCGATCAGATCATTGATGCTTGTGTGGGTAGCGAGGTATTTTCTTTTATAGATGGTTTTTACGAGTATAACCAAATTCAAATTAAGCCAAAAGACCAGCATAAAATGGCCTTCATTTTTCCTTGGGGGACCTTCTCATACAAGAAAATGCCCTTCGGTTTGAAAATTTTCAGAGCTACCTCCAAGCGGGCAATGAATTTTTCCTTCCACGATATCAAGAATATTGTCAAACCTTACTTGGATGATCAAGAGGAAGGACCATCCAGAACATCTTCGTATCATATTTCAACAATGTAGACATTATAAGATACACTTGAATTCCCACAAGTGTGTTTTTTGCATCGATTCGAGGAGGTTACTAGGGTTTATTGTGTCAAACAAAGGAATATAGGTGGATCCTTTGAAAGTCAAGGCTATTGTAAATCTTCCTCCTCCTTGTTCCATCAGGAAACTTCAAAGCCTACAAGGGAAATCCAATTTCCTTTGACATTTCATAGTCAATTATTCCAATATAAATAAGGGTTTCATGCACTTGTTGAAGCAAGACACCCAATTTATGTGGGATGAAACTGCACAACTCGCTTTCGATACATTAAAGAAGGATTTACTATCAGCTCCTTTACTACATCTACCAGATTACACCAAATACTTTATATCGTATCTAGCTGCGTCGGAGTTGACTATAGGAGTAGTACTTGTTCAAGAGGATGACAAGCTCCAAGAGCTTGTTGTCTATTACCTTAGTCATGCATTAGCTGGTCCTAAACTTAGGTACTCCCATGTTGAGAAGTTAGCTTTAGCATCCGTCTATGTTGTTCAAAGGCTACATCATTACATCTTACTAAGGACAACCACAGTGGTTGCAGACGTAAATCCATTTTAGTATGTTTTGTATCGACTCATAATTGGGGGGAAATTCAACAAATGGATAGTCATTCTCCAAGAGTTTGACTTGGACTTCCAATCCGCTAAGCCCAAAAATTCCTTTGTTCTCACAGAACTGATCTCTGAATTCCCTACAGAAGAAACTGTAGTGGCGGAGGAAGACTCATTCATAGATGAGTATATCTTTCTTATTTCCACATATGATCCCTGGTATATAGATATCTTAGTGTATATCCAAAATATTAAGTGTCATGTGTCTTTCTCGCGGGAAGATCAACGTAAATTGCATGTCAATGCAAAAAAATACCTTATTATTGGTGATACCTTATATCATTGAGGGGTAGATTCGATCTTGTGTCAGTGCCTCCACCACGAGGAGGCTGAGTGTGTCCTAAATGATTCCCATAGCAAAGCGTGTGGGGGTAATTTATCTGGGTTAGCAACGGCCCAAAAAATTTTAAATGATGGTTATTTCTGGCCCACTATGTTCAAAGATTGTGTGGAAGTTGTAAAGCATTGTCATCCTTGTTATATTTATACGAGAAAGATATGGTCTCATCCTACTCCTTTTTTTCCCTTCATCATGGTAGGGCCCTTCACTAAGTGGGAGGTATATTAGATGACGTGCAATCCAGTTTCTGCTAGGGGTCATAAGTACATCATTGTCGTTGTATACTACTTCATGAAGTGGGAAAAGGAAATTCCTACCTTCAATGTCGATGGCGAAACAATAGCTTACTTTGTATTCAACCAAATCATTGCTTGTTTCGGTATAACAAAGCAGATTGTCACTGACCATAGCAGTCACTTTCAGAACAGCATGATGATTGATTTGACCACCATGTTAGGGTTTAGGCAAGATCAATCATCTTCCTTTTATCCTCAGGCGAATGGAAAAGTAGAGGTGGTTAACAAAATCTTGACAACCATTCTAAAGCGCACTATTAACGTGAGCCCGTCAAATTGGCACATCATGTTGTACCCTACACTTTGGGCATACTGGACTAATGTCAATACTGCTACTAGTTTCTCATCATTCCAGCCCATTCATAGGGTGGATTTAGTCACATCGGTTGAGTGCAAGATTCCATCCCTTAAGATTGTTATTCATGTGCTTCTTGACACTACGAATTTGGAAGAACGTTTGCTTCACTTAGAGAACCTGGAAGAATAGCGCATAGATGCGTTGACTGCAAACAAGGCTCACAAGAATAGGGTCAAGAACCAATAAGACAAAGCCGTCAAAACAAGATTTTTCTCTAAGGGAGAACTTGTTTTTCTCTGGGGTCAAGACAAGGAACCCCTCGGGGCAATAAAATTTAAGTCAATGTGGTTAGTTCCCTACGTTGTGTCAAAAGTTTTGCGAAAGGGAACTTATGAATTAACTAATTATGATGGAAATAAGTTGTCGGAGCCCAGAAATGGGCTCTACCTGAAGAAGTACTACGCTTAGGCATGGTGCTTGTTCTTGTATTTTTATTGTATGTATTTGTATGTACAATAGGTCATTAGTTGGTTAGTGTTTCTTATACAGACTGTTGGTTGTTTGAGATGTCATCCGAGTGGTTCATAGGCTTTGCTGATGGTGCTAGCTGCCATACTTGTAACCTAGCTTCAGTCTCCTGGGTTATCTATTCACCCTCAAGACAACTGGTTGCCTCTGGTGGCGCTTGCTTAGGTCCTGTGACTAATAATATGGCTGAATACAGTGCAATTATTGAGTTGTTATGGGGTCCTACACTACGTGGAATTACCCGTCTGGAGGTCATACTTGACTCTCAGCTCGTGTTTTCCCAACTCAATGGTGATTATCAGATGCAAACCCTAACTTACTACGTCAGTTTTTACGTGTTAGATTACTTGAAAGAAACTTTGAGTACATTTCATTCAATCACATTTCAAGAAATGAAAACAGAATTATTGATGCATATGCGAGCTACATACTGGATTGGAACTTAGCACATTCATTGTAAAATAAATATAACATAAACATTTGAGATGCGTGTACATAACCAAAAATGTGTGTTTGTGTCTCCATAGATACAGCGAGTTTTGATCCACATATATTGTAATAAGTGTATCAATATACAAAAAATGGGATCATAGTCCATATATTCCTAAGTCTAGGCCTTCTCCTCAGCCTCCTCAGTTGTGGCTACCTCTACAGCCTCCCTGTAATGACGTACGGCCCTAACCACCCTTCTGAGAAGGCATAGCCAGGTCAAAGGAACCCCAACAACATACTCCTACATGATCATTGGGATCCGGTCCATCCGCAGTGTAGCAACATCTTGGGTAAGCCTGTCCAGCTTCCCCTCAATCACACGTAGTAAACTGTTGTCCCCACCCTGTATGGGTTGTACGAATGTCTTGGGATGCCCATAGGGGCCAACTGGTCCAACATCTACATATAAAACATAAACAAGGGTCAAACTCATATACATATGTATAAATAATTTTACGAATAAAAGCTTTTAAAAATAAAATAATATAAAAATATACATATCTCTCCCCATGCCTCCCCTAGAGGGAGGATGAGTTCAGGGTCTCCTCGAAAATATATTTCGGCATATGGAAACTGATCAGGAGTAGGAACCTGTCTATCCCACCAGGAATATAAGTCATCATTGTAACCTCTTTGGATCCCACCTCCGCCACCTTGACAGAGAAATATGTCTCCTCGTCTCATGACTCTAGGCTGACGGGGTGAGAGCGGTGGTAAAGGTACTGCGATGCTAAGGGCAGGAACCCTCTCAAAGAAGAATGCTACCAAGATGCTACCATAGCCAAAGTTCTTTCTTCGGCCCCCCTTACAATCAAAAATTTGTTTTTCATTATTGGGATCATCCCCGAAGACCCGTCAAACAACGTACCCTACATACATTCCACTGCAACTTGTATGTGGGTCAGTGTGGCTAAGTGCAAAGTAGAAGAACCAAAAACCCTAGCTATTGTTCTTACCATCACTTTCAATGGGAAGCTTTTTATCTACAAGATTGGGATGCATGCCCTCGACTTCTGTGTTCCAGGTAGGCATTAAGTATCAATATAATCATGCATGCTCAGAGGGTCACTGCCCCTACCAGTTCCCTCAAGGTTTACAGGTGTGCCCTACAAGAAATTATTGTGATAAAATAGATATCATCTAAGCTCCAAATCCTTTCCCTGGAGGTCAAAAATTATGAGCTCATGGCCCCATTAGTCCACTTGAGTCTCCTTAATAGATGGACTTGTGCTCTCATATTGGACATACAATAGAATTTTAGCAAGCCACTTCTTTGTAATGCTTGTAGAGTCAACATCTTGCATTGCTTCTCAGTCCATGTCTTCATGTTCCCTTTCTCTCCACTCTAAGACCATTTTTGTCTGCCCAATGCACATATCAAACCATTAGAATTCATCAAAATTCTATTGCATTTATGTGTTTCTAAAAAATTAGAGGTCGTGCAGTATTCACGACTGTGCTGTCAACATAGTGCGGAGCATATGCGGGATGCAGTGCAGTAACCCGCGAATAAAACATGTATTCATGACTGTGATGAATCCTACCCACGAATGCTCAGTGAGTCTCTTAGGGCACGCATAAAAACATAAAATTTTGCACTAAAAACAAAAATTAAATGGATAGAAAGGAAGAGAAGGGAGAGATAGCTAAGCTGCAAGTTGCGGAATTAGAATACGTCCAATGGTTTTTCCAATGCGATCAACTGAAGTATGGAGGTAAAAATTGCCAAATATAGTAAATTTTCCAAATGGTATGTCTATTTTGGGTTTTTGAACTATTTATAATAAAAATTTCAAATTTTTACCCATTGCCTATAGTTTAAAATCATTTTTAAATGTATGGACTAATACCATGGTCTTTTTGCTAGCTGCAACAAGTCCTCGATCATTGAAAAATTGTTTTTGGTCGCATATAGGGTAGGATTTGGTCCTCGTTGCAAGTTTTGAACTTATACCTTATCTGTCACTAAACCCTAGGATCACTTTTGCATCCATGGACTATGGTGTAAAACCAATTTTACCTCGTACACATCATTGTTCTTCGGTGGATAGGGCCTCCTTCTCATGGGTAACCTAGTTTATAACACTTTAATGTCTTTCTAGTACCCATGTCGCAGTTGTGTTAGGTTTGCGAGAGCCTTCCTAGTTATTTTTCATGACAAAATGAACCTCATTTTGCAACTTTTTATGATCTATACCCGATTATAAGGCTCCCCGCACTTAGGGATTTTTCTTTAGGACCTGGTCTGACTCCTCAAAATAGACTAGACAGCCGAGTAAACTTGTTCGTTCAGACTCATTAAGAATAAGTGAACAAGCATCTACATTGGTGGTAAGTTATCTCTTTCTCGGACCATGTAGATTATTTACATGAAAGGAATACTCTCTTTTCTGTGGAATTGGGAAGAGTATCTTCAGGCACATGTTTGTCTCTTTTCTAGACTTGAGGGATTAAATTTACGGAAAAGGAACACCCGGTATGAGATTAGTTTTCTCTTTTTCGTGCTCTGGACCCAAACATGAAAAATATTCCGAGTGTACTTTATGTCTTTGTAATGCTCACAAAACCTAAAGAACAAAGCATCAAGTTTACTGTTGTAAGCCCCATTTCTCGTAATCAAATGGATCTTTCCAAGTGATATTACCTTCCTTCACACTCGTTAAACTCAGGCTATATGTTTCTTTTGAAAGTGCATCGGTTTCGTATTAGTTTACACCTTTTCTGGATTTTTCCAACTAAGTACTAAACAGTTATACCTTTGTCCTCCGAGAGCTAAGAGAGTTCTTCTGTGGATTTTTTTATACTTTTCCGGCCTCAGGAGACTAAATTGTATGAAAAAACACCCCCCTAGAGTCTTCTTCAGAGTTTTTAGACTCTCAAAACTATGTAAACACCAACAATCATCTACCAGTTCGAGCTCGTAAAATCCATGAATCAATGAATATCAAGCATTATTCTATCTCCTCTTCAATCTTGTCAAAAATGAAGACAAACTCAAGTTGACTTTCTTGGACTCGTTAAAACTTAACAAGAAAGATAAGGAATAATTTATCTCTTTGGGTTATAAAAAGTGGCACCACATCATCCTTGAACAAAGCACTCTCTGAAATTTACAATACTCATGTCTCAGTTTACACTTATAGCTTAGCTATTACTTCGTGTTTTTACTCCTCCACTTGTCCTTTATACATGGGGAATCTGATCATGTCTCCTACATGACAGATAAGTCTAGTTGTCATATCTACAAGTCAAAAGTTTCCTTGGGTCATCTCTGCGTCATGCTCCATGTTCAAGGATCTGTTCCTTTATCTGATTATCCTGATTCCCATTATTATCATCTGTAAGAATTCCTTGTGTCTTCCTTCCTCATCCAGTTTCCTAGTCACTCTTGTGATCTATTGAAGGATTCATTGCCTTCCTCCTCACATCACGGTTTCTCATAAGCATCTCTTGAAGATGAAGACCTAGATTGTTGACGATGGTACCTCAAGATGCACTACCCTTATTGGTGAACTCCTTTGTTGTAGTTGTCAGCATCACTTATTTACTGGAATTATGTTGAGTTCCTTCCATGTTCGACTTCAGCTCATCTATTCACATGGCAGGGTTTGTACCGGCTACTATGGATTTGGACGAAGACCTTAGGTTCATCTCTCTATAACCTAAGTTGTGCAAGATTTTTTATGTTCAACAACACTACTTCAAGATTTTGAAGACCTGTCATTGTATATTGTGGCTCTGATCCACCTTTGTAATATATTTGGCCTTGTTTCCTGTATCATATCATGTAATCAAATATTGTAAAGGAGATATTGTTTCTCTTTATTGAACATGGCATCCTCAGATATGATTTTGTATATGACTTTGATATGTATGTTTCAGGTACCTCCCTGCAGCCTTGGTAACTGATTTCTCCAAGAATAATGTTTGTAATTTATTTTGGCCATCGCTTCCCTCTGATCTCACACATTAGGGGGGGGCATCTATTATCCTATGAAATGGAACTTCTCCATCTAAGTACTAACACTCAATGTGTCGGTACACAAAATTACAAAATGGATAGAAGTTGCCAAAACACTATAGATGTGCATGAGCTTTAATGCATCATCATCTTACCAGCCTGACCTATTTTTTATAGGATCATTAGGGATAATTCATGAATGTTTCCATTGCAACTCATGAATCATTCGCGAGTATTTACATTGCAACCCATGAATACAAGATCAGGGTTTGAACATGCAGGTTTCCCTTATGAAATTCGTGTATCATACGTGACCTGCTAGTATTAATAGTCATGATTCCCTAATCCAAAATTAAAAAATATAAATAAGTTTAGTTGAGGACATTTGGGCTCTTAATCATAACTATCCCAACTTCCTCAACTATCTCAACCTTCGTAACCTCTCTCTTTCCTCATGTATAAATAGAGGGTAGGGGTTGAGGCTAAACATCAACAATTCTAGAGCAAAGTTATGCTGGTGTATTTCCTATGGAGATCTTGGAGCAGCAAAACTCAGTTTCCTTTCCTAGCAGAGGAGCACTTGTTTTAGATAATGGTTGTTATCTTCCATCACCTGTTCATCAATAAAGAGAGTCTTTTTTCCAATATGTGTCTTTGCACTCTTATGTATTATGATTTCTGAATTGTCTTTTCATTTCATTGCAAGCATATGATTTCATTAATATTCTATATAATATATAAGATATTGCAGGAAAGGTCTGTGTCTTTGCAGGTATTGGAGATTCCCTAGAAGTTGTTGGAGCAATTTGATTTAAAGAATAAAGCTAGGATCAACCTTCATAAGCAAAGTACACCTAATGTATTCCTTATTTCTCTGTCAAATTCTTTAATGGTTGAGTGTTTGCAAGCTTATTTAGTACATTGGTAACCCTAGAGACCCTAGTTTATAAGTTTGTATTCTCCTGAACAACAACAACATCATCTATGGTAGGTACAACAACAACCAACATGGTCCTTCCTTTCGGAATTATGGGATTATGTACCAAACATCTATGGTACTCAGACAATCCTTCCTTTCAGAATTACGGGATCAAGTATTTTGCGGAGATACCAATATTAATCACAACTAACACATACATACACAGGACAATCCTTCATTTCGGAATTACGGGGCCAATTCCATTACTCACATCCTTGACAATCCTTCCTTTTGGAATTACAAGATTAAGTCCACTACTAACATTTTGGACGATCCTTCCCTTCAAAATTACAAGATCAATTCCTCTAATCATCATTATTTAAGACGATCCTTCCTTTCGGAATTACGGGATCAAGTCTAAGGATGATTAATCCTTCCACTTCAACATTTAAGATTATCCTTCCTTTCAGAATTCCACGAGCAAGTATAAGCATGGTTAGTCCTTACACATCAACATTTAAGACAGACCTTCCTTTCATAATTATGGGATCAATTCTAAGGATGGTTAGTCCTTCCACATCAACATTTAACCTTCCTTTCGGAATTATGGGATCAAGTCTAAGGATGGTTATTCCCAACATCTACATATTAGACGATCCTTCCTTTCAGAATTATGGGATCAAGTCTAAGGATGGTTATTCCCAAAATCTACATATTAGACAATCCTTCCTTCAAGAATTATGGGATCAAGTCCAACAAGATCAACAATTAAGATGATCCTTCCTTTTGGAATTACGGGATCAGGTCTAAGGATGGTTAGTCCTAACTTCAACATCTTGGACGATCCTTGCTTTCAGAATTACAGGATTCAGTCCAACAAGATCAACATTTAAGACAATCCTTCCTTTCGTAATTACAGGATCAAGTCTAAGTATTATCAATCCCAACATCGCCATCTTGGATGATCCTTCCTTTCATAATTATGGGATCCATTCCAACAAGATCAACATTTAAGATGGTCCTTCCTTTCGGAATTACGATATCAAGTCTAAGGATGATCAATCCCAACTGAGCTACATGTTGTGATCAAGATTCCATATCATCAATACTACTCCCCTTTAAATGGAAGTCCTTATGGACAACACCAAGCTTCTCTCAAAAGTGTTCAAACTTCACACAAAACAAAGGATTAGTCAACACATATGCAAGTTATTCATCTGTGCTCACATATTGGAGCTTTATAGATCCCTTCTGCACCATGTCACGAATGTAGAAGTACCATATTTCTATGTGATTCTTCTTATCATGGAACAAGGGTTTCTCTGTCATCTTCATGTAGATTTGGTTATCACATAGAATCATGGTAGCATCCATCTCCATATTGAATAGATTTGATAACAACTTTTGAATCCATATGGCTTCACAACTACTGGAACAAGATACAATATATTCCTCTTTTGCAGTACTAAGAGAAACACTTGACTACTTCCTTCTTAGCCATGATATCATGGCTGACCCCAGACTGAAACATCATCTTGAAGTGCTCTTTCTATATGAGACACTTCCTACCCAATCTGAATCTATATAACCATAGATTCTGTAGTCATGATCCCTTGTATAACTGAGACCATAGTCTATCGTACCTCTTAGGTAACTCATCACATGATTTGAATATACCAAGTGAACATGTTTGGTTTCAACCAAATACTAACTCAAAGTGTTCACATCAAAGCATATATATGGATGAGTATTCTTCAGATACATCAATGATTTGTCTGTATAGTGTCACATCCACTAATTCTGATGAATCATTAGCCAACAACTTCAAGTGTGTATCCATGGGTGTGGCCATGGCTTTACATTACAACGTGTCAAAAAAATTTGGGATTTTCACTACATAATTCCCTTTGTTAATGAAGATTCCTTCTGTACTTTGCCATACTTCAATACCTATAAAATAATGCATCAGTCCAAGGTCTTTCTTTTCAAATTCCGCAATGATATTCTTCTTACACTCTGATATTTTCTTCTCATTACCTATAAGGAATAATTCATCCACATACAACAATAATATGACAGGTTCATTATCCATAACCTTGAAGTAAAGATTAGGATAAGCCTTACTTTTGGTGAAGCCCAAGCTCATTAGAAAACTATCGATTCTTCCATACCAAGCTCTTGGAGCTTGTTTTAATCCTTACATAGCCTTCTTCAATTTACAAATATGTGTTATTTTTTCTTTGACTTCAAAACCTTGTGGTTGTTCTGTGTACACTTATTGTTCAATAACACCATTTAGGAAGGTTGTTTTCATATCCATTTGGTGTAACTTCCATTATATCTTGGGTTCTAGTGCCATGATGGTTTTGATGGAAGTGTGCCTTGCTACAGGAGAAAATGTCTCTTCATAATCGATTCCTTCCTTTTGAGAGGATCCACGGGCCACAAATTTGGCTCTTTACTTTTCAATACTTTCATCAATTGTATGTTTTATCTTGTATATCCATTTGGAATATACCACACTTTTTCCTTATGGCTTGGTAACTATTTCCCATGCATCATTCTTTATTATGGATTGGTATTATTTTGTCATAGCTTCTACCCATTATTTATTTTGAAAAAATGCTTCAAAACAAGTAGGTTATTTGTCTACAAGATCACATATCAAAGACACATAACTAGGAAATGTATTTGGCTTCTTACTCTACCTTCAGGATCCTTCTCGAGCACCATACCTTTCTGCTTCTTGATTAATATCGTGGACCCAAGATGGATTTCTCTTATGGGAGATATCCATGTGGATAAGTTCTTGGGGATCCAACATATCATGTTCTTTCAGAATCTCATCATCGTGAGAAGGTGTAAATTCCTCCATCGGTTCTGTAGCTCTGAGAGCTACAGCTTCTTCATATGTTTCTTCAGGTTAGCACTTTCTTGACTTCTTGAGAGATGCATCTTCATCAAAGGTTACATCCCTGCTAATTTCCATATGATGGTAACCTGGTATATAGATTCTAACCGCCTTGGAGACCTCATAGTACCCAACAAATATTCATTTCTTTCCAGAATGATCTAATTTGGTTCTTTTCTCTTTTCGTATATGAACAAACACTGGACAACCAAATATCTTGAGGTGACTTACATATGGTTTCTTTCCTACGAACATTTCTTCAGGGGTTTGGAATCCAAGTGCACTATGGGATATTACGTTCTGGACATATACTGTTATACTTGTTGCTCCAGCCCATAAGTGCATAGGAAGATCTTGATCATGGATCAAGGTTGCTTCTAAGTGAACTCTCAGTTCATATAATCCACCCTCTAGAGAACATATTCTTTAACTTATACTTTTTCTAACTTATTAGGAGGTTCTGCTTCTTCTTCTTCTTCTTCTAAGTTAGCATGATGTATTTTGTTATTCTTCCTCTTAAATTCTTCTTATTTGTCAGACAATTTCTAGAAATGTGGCCTATCTTGTCACAATGGTATCATTGATAAGAGAAGAACCCTTTATGCTTGTAATCTCCCTTTTTATTCTTTTGAAACTTCTAAGGAGGATAAGACCCCTTATGAGTTTCCTTCTTAAAAGCATGCTTTCCTTTTCTTCTTCTGGTGTGAGTAGCTATAGCATGGTCATCTTCTCCAAGTAGAACTACTTCTCGGTTGGCTATTCTAGCTTCTTCTTGAACACATTCTTCCCATAGGAGATCAAATTTTAGGCTTTCCTTCCTTGCACAGATTATCTGGATGAAGGAGTCTCATGGTCTAGTAAGACCATTGAGAGCGGTCATTACTAGTTCAATTTCATCATTCTTGTCTTCAAATGCTTCTAGTTTTTCTTTGAATTGAGAGACTTTTATGAAGTATTCATGGATAGATTCACCCTTACTCATCTATGTACTTTTGAGTTGGGCTCTCAATTTCATCTTTCAGTTGATTTTTCTTCCTTCATACATTCCTGATAGGGCATCAAACATATCCTTAGGTGTATCCTTAGAGGATACTTTAGGAATCAAGTGATCCCTAATTGAATCATTTATGATCCTCTTATACCTAATCATATATTTCTTGTACTTTTCTTTTGCTTCATCTTTTTCGAGATTCGACACAAATCCCTTGATAAACTTTGCAAGATCATTCTATTCTTAAATGGGACCTATTCTATATTTCCAAGCATGGAAATTTTATATACCTTCCAACTTGTCATCAAGCTTAGTTCTTGGAGACATCTTGTCCCAGAAGTCAGAAAATGACAAAAACTGATAAATTTCTCAAAAATGAAAACTGTACTCACAAAAATATGCGCTTTACTAAGGTGAGTATGATGGTACATTCAAGTTCTAAAGAATAAAAATTCTAACCCTCAAAACTAGACTTGCAAGATTTTGGACTGTAGTTTCTGGTTTTGTTTCTGGTTTTCTGGTTTCAAGCCAAACTAGGGATTGACTTTCTGGAGGATATTCCCACTTGAAAAAATCTATCTTGGTGCCAAAATATGCTCCTAGGAGGGGTGCACTTTCCTATGTTTCTTGCACTCAAAAATTCCACTTTACCATAAAACCCTAATTTCCTTATTCGGAAAGGAGAGAGAGATTTGCCTCATGAAATATTCTCTTTTCAGGCTAGCTCTGATACCATGTTAAGTTTTTTATGTTTTAACAGCTTATTTTCTAACTTGATTGGCATTTAATACATTTTCATAATAACAACATAAAGAGGATCACTTAAAGAAACACAACCCTAGGAAACCCTAAAGGGAAAAACCCAGTAAAACTTCCTCAATATAGATAACCAGTATGAAATGACCAAAGAACAAGATCTCATCAAGTGAGAGACCAAACCCAAAGCATAAGAACTAAGATACCAAAGACACTAGTCCCCCTCCTTCTCTGTCTCTCCTTCTTTCTCTCTCTTGTGCAATATAAGTGTGAGTGTTTATCTATAAATGAGGGAGGGTGCCTCCCTATTTATACTAAACTTCCCAACTGACATTTTACTTAACTAGGTCAAGCTACCTAACTGGTAGGGTCGGCCTACCTAGGTACACTTCACAATAATAATTATAATCGTCTTTCATGGGTGTTATTGACCCGACTTACAACTGAGGGTCTCATGACCTTTTACATCAGTAACATCTCCCGAAGGAGGAATAATAATAATGTGAAGTACAAGTAGAATATTCTTCAAAGTTAGATTATGTCATGTCCTCGTCCGATTAGGCAACAAAACACCTACTAACCTACTTAATCCCCATAGGTTCGAGCGGGTATTGCATAAGATGGGATTTACTGAGAACATTTGGTACTTATAACAACTTGAGACACACATTCAGTACTAAAGTCAGTAGTAGGATAAAAGAATCCTTTTCTATTTAGGCTTAAAATTCAACATCAAATTAGAATCGCATGCATGCAAAATTAAAAGCACAAACCCTAAAAGTGGCATGTGAACCCTAAAAGCGCATAAGGATCTATTTAAGAAGGATGAGGGAGCCAAAAGAGATACCTATGTTTATTATTGATTGATTTGGATATTTGAGAAACAGCACAGCGTGCAGCTACAACAGTTGAGGTTGAGGACGGAGTCTTCAACTAATGAGGGTTCGACAATGCAATATATGCCCTAGTCTCCATCAGGATAAACCATCCAGGTTTGTCACTGCATCTATCGTATTTATTCAGTGTTTCAATGTATGTCAGAATATTATTTGCAGGTTCATCCGCACAGCTGGGGGGGGGTTTAGCTGGAAAACCCCAAGTCATTCACCGCAACTCTGGATCACCATATTTCTTCAACATGTGGCCTGCATCCTCACCGATAAGATCACCCTACTGCTTAGAGTGATTATCAGCCACCGGTTTGCTCACCTGGAGCAGCTAGCATCAAAACAGAGAAGAGGGAGGGCATGAACACCAATCAAGTGAACCAATTCGCTAGGGTACCTGGAGAAGTCCAATCTTCTACATGCTCCAGCCATTCTCTCCAGAATGGGCACATCTACACTCTGTAAAATTTGCAGCTCCAACAGACCACCCCTCCACCAAAAATGACATCTTTAACTGATCTAGACTGTTGGTGGGGCACTACGCTGGAAAAAGGGGTTATTACTTCATCAACTTAGCTTATCTTGCATGCGTATTTTCTCAGGAGCATATTCAGTTAGATTATCGGTGGTAAGTGTTACAATATTTCCTATAAACCCTAACCCTAAATTCAGCTATAATTTAGGGAAATTTTGCATGGCATATTTGCATGCCCGGCTATTCAGAATTTTTGCATAGAATTAGAAAATATCAGTATTTGGGATATTACAGTGGTATCATAGCATGTTCCTTGCCAGTTGTGGGCTTGAACATGAGAAGTAGATGAATACAGAAGAGAACACTTTTGTAAACTATAGGAAAATAAGGAGTAGGTACACGGAGGACTTTGAGGATATCCAACTAGAAGATACCAACTCAGACATGGACCCAATAGGTATACACTCTAACAGGGGAAAAGGAACGGGAGAAGATGAGGACAGAATGGAGTTTTGCAACCTGGTTAGCGCATTGCAAGACTTAGCGAAAGGGTAAAAGGATGTACTTAATGCAATCAACAGATTATCGGTGAAACCAGAACCAAGTAATAGTAGCACACCTCTCTCATCGGTAGATAGAGGGTCTACAAGTAGTAGTGGGAAACATGCATACACCAATATGCAGAACACACCCCACATATATAACAGACCTTACATCAGGCCTACTATGCCTCACTTCTTGGCACATGCAGTAGCTTTTCCAGTCATGCAGGTAGAGCCTAACGAACCCTTTGGGGCTTATTTGCAAGAATACAGGGGCTTAGGGGATGAGTTTCATGCAGCCATGTCTTTTTCAGATTTTTGCAACATGAAGAGTAGGAACAGGCCCAGGAATTTCAACAAGGGATTCAATCATAACTATGAATTGCAGAAAACCTTGGGCAGGTTGACCATCCCAAACTTTGATGGGACTCGCGGAGGTTCGGCAAGGAAATGGGTTCAAAATTTGGATACCTATTTCCAACTCAATCCCAGAAAAGAGACAGATTCCATTAAATTGGCTACACTCCACCTGGACAGAGAGGTTCATGAGTGGTGGTACCATGGATTAGTGACATTGGATCACAACACCATCCATTCCTATAGTGAGTTCACTCAAAAACTCATGGAGCGGTTCGACAGGAAAGATCCAAAGATATATTTCAGGGAGTTGGATCAACTCAGGCAAACAAGTAGCGCCAAGTCCTTCATCTTAGAATTTCAGAGGATATTTATTATGGTAATATATATGTCAAAGAGTAGATTGACGATGTTGTTTACTGAGGCCCTGACAGAGCCACTATGGGAATGGGTGAAAGCCTACAAACCCCCCACTCTACAGGATTCCATTAGCCGAGCCTGAGATCTCCAAGACTTAGTTCCAAAGAATAGATTCCCACTCAAGACCAACTTTCTAGTTAGGGACAAGGACAAGAAACCTTTCCAGCAGGAAGTCCCAAAGAAAACATGGTTAGACGATGACACTAGGAAATACTTGAGACGGAATAAATTATGTTTGACTTGTAAGGAACCATGGGTTCTAAGACACATGTGCATAGGAAAGGCCAAGGAACACTACATAGAGGTATATTCAGACAGTGAAGGGGAGGACTACAAGTAGGAGACAACAGAAGAATTGCAGGTAGCATAGGAGGATTCACTCTAGGATGATACACCAGAGAGAGTTATTGCTACGCTATCTGGAGTGCCTAGATTCCATACTCTCAGGGTTAGGGGAGTAGTACAGGGCCATAGAGTGGGAGTATTGGTTGATGGGGGAGCAACCCACAATTTCATTGATGAAACTTGGGTAGCCAAGAGGGGTATTCTGACAGAGAAGTTTGAAGGATTTACTGTAGCAGTAGCCGAAAACTCTAGCATGGAGTGCAGCTATTGGATTCCAAAGCTGAATGTCACATTAGGCAAATACCAGATGACGGATTCATTTTATGTAGTGGATGTGGTAGATACACATGTAGTATTAGGCGTTCAATGGATTTATTCAATAGGGAAATATACCACAGACTACCGAGCAATGGAAATGGAATTCCAGGGGCCAGATGGAAAATGGGTAGTTTTGAGGGGCATGAACACTTATCCCCCAAAACCAGTCTCTTCACAGAGAATGGAGGTAGTACTCAGATAGGATGACATAGAATGGGGTGCAGAATGTTTTGTCACCTTCAGGAAACCTCCAGAGAACAACACACAACACCCAGATGATATTCAGGCTTTATTACAGAAACACGAAAATATATTTCGGGACCTTCCAGCAGGTAGACCGCCAGACAGGGGCTTTGAGCACATAATTGAGCTAGAGTAGGGGAAACAGGAAGTCATCACCACTCTTTATTGGCATCCCAAAAGATATAAGGATGAGATCGAGAAGACGATCAAGGAATTACTGGAGCTTGGATACATTTGACCTAGCTCTAGCCCCTTTGCATCATCAGTGGTCTTAGTCAAGAAGAAGGATGGCATAGTGCGAATGTGCAATGATTACAGAGAACTCAATAAAAATACCATAAAAAATAGGTATCCTGTCCCTAGGATTGATGAACTCATGGATGAGCTGCGAGGCACCAAATACTTTTCAAAGATTGATCTTCACTTGGGGTACCATCAAATCCAAGTAAGGGATCAAGACATTTCTAAAACAGCTTTCTGTTGTCACTATGGTCACTATGAATTCCTGGTCATGCCTTTTGGACTTACCAATGCTCCAGCCACTTTTCATTCATGCATGAACCATACTTTTAGAGCTCAGTTACGTAAGATTTTGCTAGTATTCTTTGATGACATCTTGATTTACAGCAAAACATGGGAGGAACATCTGAAACATCTGGATGGAGTATTGAGCATTCTAGAAGAACACTCGCTTTATGTGAATATGTCCAAGTGTGAATTTGGCATGAAGGAAATCATGTATCTAGGGCACATAATCAATGCAGAAGGGATACAGGTTGATATGGAGAAAATCCGAGCTATCGGGGATTGGCCCATGCCAAAAACAGTCACAAAATTGAGAGGATTCTTAGGCCTTTGCACATATTACCTGAGGTATGTTAAGGGGTTCTCCCAATTCATTGCACCCCTCACAGATCTCACAAAGAAGGGAGCCTTCACTTAGATAGAACTAGCACAGAAAACTTTTGAGGAGATGAAAGTCATCATGAGTTCTTTCCCGGTTTTAGCATTACCAGACTTCTCATAGCCATTTATAGTA
The DNA here is from genome assembly GCA_001517045.1 of Pseudotsuga menziesii. Classification (NCBI taxonomy): domain Eukaryota; kingdom Viridiplantae; phylum Streptophyta; class Pinopsida; order Pinales; family Pinaceae; genus Pseudotsuga; species Pseudotsuga menziesii. The sequence continues at coordinate 354,638 of LPNX010914897.1, read as the reverse complement.
GAATGTGATGCCTCAATGGAAGGGATAGGAGCAGTATTGGTGAAAAACCATCACCTTATTGCATTTGAGAGTAGGAAACTGAAGAACTATGAGCACCACTACTCCATATATGACAAGGATATGCTAGCCATCTTACATGCTCTCACTAAATTTGGATAGTGCCTGGTGGGAAGCAAGTTCAAAATCAAGACAGATCATAACAGCCTCAAGAACTTCTTGGAGCAGAAGGAGCTGAATGAGCACCAACAGAAATGGGTCAACAAAGTGCAAGCCTACGATTTCAAGATAGAGTATGTGAAGGGTAACAACAATATAGTAGCTAATGCATTATCCAGACGACCCGCTTCATTATCTCTCATGAGTATATCTATAGATTGGAGGGCTCTTCTCTTAGTAGAGTATTCCAAAAATAAATTTTCTTGCGAATTATTAGATGGGAAGGTTCAAGTTGACAGGTATAGAATCATCGATGACATCATCTATTACAAAAGCAGGATATACCTCATCCCAGAATCATCTTTAAGAAAGAAAATCATACATGTGTCACATGACTCTCCACTATCGGGACATCAGGGTTTCTTGAAGACCTATAGGAATATCCGAGAGAGGTTCTCATGGAAGGGAATCATGGGGGAGGTTATGCAGCATGTACGGGAATGCATCATTTGTCAGCAGAAAAAGATTGAGCACATCCATCCAACAGGGTTGCTTCAGCCACTACCAATTCCAAAACATAAGTGGGAAAGTATCTCCATGGATTTCATTACAGTGTTTCCCAAGGTCTAAGGGTGAGATTGCTTATATTTCATGGTTGATCGACTAGCCAAATTCACCCATTTCTTTGCTATATCATCTAATTACTCCGCGGCCCGGGTATCCGAGTTATTTTTCATAGAGGTCTTTAGCTTACACGAGACGGGTTACCCAAGACCATTATTCGTGATCGGGACAGTAGATTCACCGGTGCCTTCTGGCAGGAGCTATTCAGGTTAGTGGGAATCGATCTTGCTACCAGCACAAGTTATCATCCTCAGAGTGATGGACAGAATGAGATTGTCAACAAGTGGATTGAAGGGTATCTGAGGAACTATGTAACAGGGCAGCAGCGAACCTGGATTAAATGGCTACACTTAGGGGAATACTGCTACAATACTACCTACCACATGTCTATTAGGATGACACCTTTTAAGGCATTATATGGCTATGAGGCCTTGGATTTTGCATATTTAGCATTTGAAGACAGAAGGGATCTTAAGGCAAAGGATTGGATACAGGACAGTTAGGATATCCTTAAAATCCTGAAAGAGAATGTACAAACAGCCCAGAATCAGTAGAAGTTGTATGCAGACAGACACAGGGTTGAGCAAAGATTTGAAGTAGGAGATCTGGTATAATTATGGCTCCAACCCTATAGACAGTCTTCACTTCAGAAGAAAGGAGTGGAAAATTTAAAACCTCACTTCTACGGACCCTACAAAATAATCAGAAAGGTGGGAGAGGTGGCATATGAACTAGAACTGCCACAGGAGAGAAAAATTCACAATGTATTCCATGTGCCCAACCTGAAAAAGACCATAGGACAACACATTGCTCCATCAATAGAATTACCTCCCTTATATGACAAGGGACTATTGGTACTAATTCTAGAACGGATTGTACAGACTCGAGAAAGAAAACTCTGGAACCTTGTGATTAGAGAATACTTGGTCAAATGGAAATAATTACCTCTAGAGGATGCCACATGGGAAGGAGAACAGGTATTGCAGCATCCCAGTTTGTAGTTGATTAAGGATAAGCAATCTCAAGCGGGGAGGACTATAATGTCCTTGTCCGATTAGGAAACAAAACACCTGCTAACCTACTTAATCCCCATAGGTTCGAGCAGGCACTGCATAAGAGGGGATTGACTGAGGACATTTGGTACTTAGAACAACTAAAAACACACATTCAGTACTAAAGTCAGTAGTAGTCTAAAAGAATCCTTTTCTCATTAGGATTAAAAGTCAACATCAAATTAGAATCGCATGAATGCAAAATTAAAAGCACAAACCCTAAAAATGATATGCGAACTATCACATACCCCAAATTGCAAAATCATTTTATGTTTTAGGAGAAATTATGTTTTAATTTTATTATAAATTTTGTAATTATTGACCAAGTGGGGTCAATGATAATTGTATTTAATTGTTGAATACTTTATTAATTAATAAATAAAAGATGAGACAACAGCTTAAGGAGGCTGTTAAATCAGTGTCCACTGGCCACTTGGTGCAATAGGCTGGGTTGAGAGAAGATTGACACTTGCAGAAGGAAACTTCCCTATTTTTGTGGTCATGTTCCCCAAGAAAGTGGCTACAAGAGCAGGTGGCTCATTAATTGAAAAACTGACCCAAAAGACCTAGGCATGCTAATAAAACTACCCATCGAATTCAGCTGAGGATGCTCATTCTTTACTTGTGAAATTTCTGAGTGAAATTAGTGCACAAGAAGTTCGATGGAGGGGACAGGAAGAAGTGTTTGAGTGAGAAAGTGTTGATTTACTAAACTAATGCAGTTGTTTGGGATGAGTTCTTACTACTATAGTAAAAATTATTATTGTTGATTACTCTGTGGAGTTGCAGGGGTTTCTAAACCTATTCTCTCACCCAGTGCTTTCAACCAGCTAGACCACTAGACATGCTCGGGGGTCCTAAGATTTGCAGCTCAGCCATCTTCAGGATTTGGTTGGGAGGAACGAGCTCCTTAGGTTGTTGTCTCCTCGACTATATTATCAGGTTCTAAATGTTATTTTAATTTCCTCTATGCAAGCATAGGAACTGGAATGTATGAATTTAGGAGTTAATATATTTATATGACTGCTTCATTTGTTTATTAAAATTATTTAGGGAAATCTTTCACTGTTCAAATATGGGTAAATTCTGGTTAAATATGTATTAGAATAAATGATTTAGGGTTAGTTTGAATTTAATGATGAATGAATTAATTGACTGTATTTTTTCACACCTTCGAGAAGGTAGTACTCTAGTACAGTAAGTGAAATTAAGTTTGATAAATAAATCAAATCAAAATGTGTAGGAACCTGAGTATTTACTTTTTACTATTAATCTTTATAGAAATATTTAAAGAAAGACTCTTCTATTTCAGAAGTTCTTAGTTAAATACAACAGTTTAATTTATGACTATAAAGTACCTTAAAAACAATGTTTATTAAAAACCAGTACGCAGTTTGTGTAACTGTGTTCTTTTTAGCACAGTAAAAACAATTGTATTTAAGGCTTAAACTAATATAAATACATGTAATTATTAACTAATACAGAAACAGAAAAATAAAGTAAATAGGAGCAACTTAGATTATATAAACAGTATAATGAAATTATAGTAATAACTAAGGTTTTGCAAATAACAAATAAGTAATTCCAATAATACTAATACTGTAAGTAAAACATCCGATATCAAATAATAAATAGTGCACACATCAAAACAATGCAGGGTTTAAATAAAAATGAAAATACTATAAATTCTCTTGGGTCTAAACCCTAATTAAGAAAACCTCTCATGAAAACAAGTTTTTCCTTTTCTTTCAAACCATAACTTTTCCTCCAAACCTCGCCATTTACTAATTTTATATATATGTATAAGTAATATATCCATTTGAAATTTTACACTACAAGGGTAAAATCTATTAAATTAAATAGAGTTTAATAAATCAAGCTAGGGTCACCGAATCAAACCCTCAACAGAAGGCCACTTGAAATTTATTCTAGTATTAACCAGTTGTTTTTACCTTTTAAACAAGTAAGCTTTATACAAATAAAATTTAGAGAGTTCACATCCTCACTAAAATATTTTCCAATAAAAATCGTTCTATGCCAAATGCATTTCCATATTAGAATTGCAAGTAATTTACCAAAACCCTAAAATCTTATTAAATAAATTACAAATTAATTCAAAACATAATCATCTTAGAGCCGAAACCATAAATACTTTAGAGACTTTAAAATCTATTAAAAATAAAAACAAGTTTTTTTAAACCCAAACGTTTTATCCATTAACGGTCCTTAAACAACTGGAGTAGTTGATCTAAACGGCTTATAAATTGTTACCCAACATTACAAGTCTGCAAAGAAAACCCTAGCATTTTTTTTAAACACAGTATATCTTAACAGAGTTACGGCCTTACGGCCTGTTCAAAAAAAAATTACAGTAAACAAAACAAGTCATGGCCAGCTACGCTAGAAGAACCTCTTTTCTTCGCCAAGGGAGAAACCCAGGTGGTATGACCAAGGATTATTGAGTCGACAACAGCAGCTCGAACACTCTTCTTTTACCAAGAAAACCCCCTTCTTGTTGACTTTGGGAGGATGGGTCCCAGCTGTAGCAATGCCTGCAAACCAAGATTTATTTGCTTTCAGCTTCTTATAAAAAAAGGGGGGATACCTTCTTATTGTAAAAAGATTTAAAATTTGCAGGATGTAAATGAAGTTACCTTCAGTTTGTTTCTTTTTGTCACCACCGCAGTTTTGATAACCATTCTAATCCTGGCGAAGGTATCATGGTAATGAGCCACCTTTTAAGAGAATTTCTTAGTCTACAACCTCAGCTTGAAAAGAGAAAGCTGGACCGTAAAAATATTAAGCAAAAGCCAGGAGATCTATTGATAACTCACACCAAGAAGACCACCATCGAGACCTATCTCCTAAATCCACCCACGACGTTCAAGAGGTTTAGCCTTCCTGTATTCGAGGTTAAGAGTCGTAAAGGATTGGTTTTGGCAATAGAGGTCAAGGGCCATCAGCTTGTCTGCTCGGCCTCACGACAACGAGAATAATGGAGAAATGAGCGATTTTTTAGGTCTGGTTTGACTTATAGCAAGGGTTACACCTTTTAAACCCTAACCAATAACCTTATTGCACGTGGATTCCACCAAGAGCTAAATCTTTTGGGTTTTGTATTTGAGTTTCTTCTATAGTCCCGAACAGCAACAATTATCCTGTTAGACAAAAATTTGTTAAATATTAATACTACACTTATATGCATATAATGTATACGGTTGCATTTTCACATGGTATAAACCTAGGCAGTTATCAAAACTATACTCTGCATAAATCGTTATTTTCATATATACAAATGTCATTTTTTTACCTTATGACAATGCCTAGACTTATGCAATACTTGTTTATATTTACATTCAAGAATATGTTGATACAAGATAATATAAATTACTTTGGTAAAAGTAATAATGTATTGCAAGATTTTAGTTTACAGAATTTATCATTCTATAGAGTTGCATGTAGGATTAGGATCTAATATAAAAACAAAAGGTTAAGTATAGGAGATACAAGTTATATTCATAGTTAGGTAGAAAACATATACATCTATGTTTGTTTGCATTTCTAAGTACTTATGTTTTTAAAATAAATAAAATATATATATAAAGGAAAACATTATGCCCTTAAACCAAGAATAAAAAGGTTAAAAACATAGACCTTAAACGTTGTGTAACAACTTAACAATTTCAAGATTAGGAAAGGAAACAGGTTTGACAATACCTTCTTTTTCTCAAGCTTTAAATTAAACAAATATTCTAGCATTTTACTTTTGCAAGTTGAGATAATTAATCTCGATCCTTAAACTGGAAACAAAATGTTTTTCCTGTAAAAGGAACTGTACAAGAATCATCATTTCATTGCATTAACTTCAATAAGCTAAGTAAGCCTTGGCACAACCAAATAGTTCCTTCAGTAAGCAAGAAACAAAGTTTAGTACCTTGCTTTCACATTTAAATAAACAGTTGATTTTAATACTTACTGCTTCAGACCATTTACTTTCTAGATCGATCTTCTTTACTAAATTTTGAAGGTAGTTAGTAAAGAAAGTACTATCGAAATTAATAAATGAATTTGTTTTAGTATCTAGATTACACCTTAGTATGTTAACTGTTAGCAGTTAAGTTACTCTCTTAAGCGACGATTGTAAACATTAATTGTCACGGGAAAAATTTTAAATTTTTATGAAATTTTGTGGGTTTTTCATATGGTATCAGAGCACACGTTCAGACACTAAGCCTGAATGAGGCTCAACTCGCATAGACAAATAGTAAATAAAATGCATGCATATTGATTATTAATTTTCTTTTGAAATGTTATTACCAGAAAAAAATTTCTGAACTAGAATTGCAAGGATGGAAGGACTTGAATAGTATGCAGATGAAGGGTCCCCATTGAACGAACAAAGTAATTCTAGAAAAGAACCGATTAAGGAGGAAATAACTAACAATTCCTCTGAACTGTTACAAACCATTAAAGAATTAAAAACTGAAATGGAAATAGCCAAAAAAGACAACGAAAGAATTCTAATGGCTCAAGAGGAGCTGAACCAGATACTGATGGACAAATTTCAGAGTGAAGAGAAGGATAAATATATAGGATCTGAAAATATGTCCTATCAACATAAAATTAAAAATTACAAACATTCTAAAACTGAAAGTAGTTCATCCTCTGAAATTTATGGTGATTCACACAGGAAGAATTGCCAATACTCTACCGATAGAAGTGAGGATAATTACCAATCTTGAAAAATGAAATATAAGCCTTATGAGGAAATTTCGGGAGAATTTAAGAAGATAAAACCACCAACTTTCAATGTTGAAACTGAGAAAGGGGAGGAAGCCGAAGCATTGCTATCTAGAATGAAGAAGTATTTCCAAATCTATAATTACTCCAACTAGCTAAAAGCAAGAATGGCCATTTACAACTTAACTGGAAAGGCAAATATCTGGTGGCCGCGATTTAAAATGAGTAAAAGGTATTAAGGAAAAGAGAATTAACTAGAGTACCTTTAAAAAATACTTTAAAAAGAAGTTTATGTCAGAACAGTATTATGAAGAGCGAGCTAAAGAATTCTATGAACTGAAGTTGGGAACTATGAACATGAAAGAATTAAACAGTAAATTTTTAATTTTACTACGTTACGTGCCTTACATTGTGGACGAGAATCCCAAGGTGCAGCATTTTCTAGGTTGTTTACCTTTTCACATTAAAGATAGAATTTAATACGATAATCCTAAAACCCTTTAAGAGGCTATGCGAAAGGAAAATTTTTGCTATGAGCAGAACCGAAAAAGGGAAAGCATGCCAAACTGGAAGGCCAAGAGGTCTAATAATTTTGAACATAAAAAGAAGGGTTTCACATCTAACCACAATTTTGGGAATAATAACACACATAACTTTCCTCATAAGAATTTCCAAGGAAATAAAGGTAACTCACAGTCAAACCCTAATGGCCCTACAAATAAAGAACCTGCTAATAATCACAGCAACTACATTAAGAACAATGAACATAAAGAACCAATAAAGTGTTGGGATTGTAATGGACCTCACTATGCATCAGCCTACCCTAACAGAAAGAAGACCATCAGCAACATTCATACAGTGCAGGAAGAGATGATTGTTGGTGACTTAGCAAGGGAAATGCCCAGGATCAATGCGGTGCTGGAAAACAGGCAGGTTGATTATCAAACTTCCATGGTGGAAGTAGAAGGTAAGCTGAATCAAACACCCATTTCTATCTTAATTGACCCAGAGGCTAGCCTGAGTTATGTTTCTCCTAGTTTAGTAGAAAAATGCAATTTATAAATAGAAAAGTTTGCAAAGTCATGGCTAGTTCAACTAGCTACAGGAGCAAAAGGAAAAGTGATTAATTTTGTAAAATACTGCACTGTATTTATGAATCAGCTTAAAACTTTTGTAAAGTTAAATATAATTCCATTAGGCTCTTATGATGTGTTAATTGGTATGGACTGGTTAGAATAGCATAGAGTAGTTTTGAACTGTTTTGATAAAACTTTTACATGTGTAAATAATGAAGGGAAAATAGTAACCGTAATAGGAATTCCTAGGAAAATAAGAATCAGATAAATTTCTGCGTTGCAGTTAAAGAGAGTTGTTCGAAAATGATGTAAAGCTTTACCTCTAACTGTAACTGATGAAGAACAGATTAATAATGAAGATAAACTAAAACTAGAAAATATTCCAATCCTAAGGGGGTATTCGGATTTATTTCTGGAAGAAATTTTGGGACAACCTCTGAAAAGGGAATTAGGTTTCACTATTGAGTTGGTACCTGGTGCAGTGCCCAGCTCAAAAGCTCCTTATCGGATGAATATATTGGAACTAAATGAATTAAAATCACAGTTAAAGGAACTTGTTGATAAAAATTATATAAGACCAAGTGTGTCTCCTTGGGGAGCACCTGTCATTTTCATTAAAAAGAAGGACGGTACTCTACACTTATGCATTGACTACCGTAAACTTAATAAAATAACCATTAAAAATAGATACTCGTTGCCCCGCATAGACGATCTGTTCGATCAGATGCGCAGAGCAATTGTATTCTCAAAGATTGATTTACAATCTGGTTACCATCAAGTTCGGATCAAAGATGAATACATTTTTAAAACAGCCTTTAGGACCAGATATAGTCACTATGAGTTTGTTGTCATGCCCTTCGGGCTCACTAATGCCCCGGTTGCCTTCATGTGTTTAATGAATAATGTATTGCATAAGTATCTTGATAAATTTGTAGTGGTTTTCATTGATGACATTCTAATTTATTCTAAGTCTAAAGAAGAACACGAGGAGCATTTAAAAATTGTTTTACAAGTGTTGAGGGAACATCAGCTTTATGCTAAATTTAGTAAGTGTGACTTCTTTAAAGATAAAATACAATACTTGGGCCATGTAATAACTAAAGAGGGGATCTCGGTTGATCCAGAAAAGATAAAAGAAATTGAAAAATGGTCAGTCCCAGAGGATGTGACTGACGTGAGATCATTCATGGGGATTACCAATTACTATTGAAGATTCATTAAGGGTTTCTCAAGAATCGCAAATCCCATAACTTCTTTACAGAAGAAAGGAAAGAAATTCGAGTGGAATGAAAAGTGTGAAGAAAGTTTTAAGAAATTAAAAACATTATTAACTACTGCACCAATCTTAAGAATTGTTGTTCCTAATAAGGACTTTGTCGTATGCACTGATGCATGCAACGATGGTCTAGGTGGGGTCTTAACTCAAGAAGGACATGTAATTGCATACAAATATAGGAATCTTAAAATTCATGAGAAAAACCACGCTACTTACGATTTAGAGTTGGTTGCCGTCATACATGCTTTGAAGATGTGGTGCCATCACTTAATCGAAAGAAAATTTATGTTAATGACAAATAATAAGGGTTTAAAATATTTGTTGGATCAACCAAATTTAAATGCAAGGCAATCTAGGTGGCTAGATTTCTTTAGTGAGTACGATTTCGAGATCCAACATATTAAGGGAAAAGAAAATAAAGTCGTTGATGCTCTAAGTAGAAACGCAAGACTGAACTTTGTGGAAGCAATCAGCACTTATAAAATAGATTTAGAAGATCAGCTAGAGGAAGGAGTAAAATTGGATGAAAATTATCAGAAATTACAAGCTAAAGTGACAAAAAATTTAAATAGAAGTTTAAGTACAGGGTATAGTCTAAATGAAAAAGGATTTCTACTTATAAAAACAGGTTGTATATACCTAATGTACCTAAAATTAAGCTGCTGACTTTAAATGAAATACATAAGACTCCTTACTCAGGACATCCTAGTTATCAAAAGACAATAACCATGTTATGGAAAGATTATTTTTTGCCAAATATGAAGAATGAACTAGAAGAATACATTGCCAAGTGCTTTGAATGTCAATAGGTTAAGACTGAACACCAACATCCAATCGGTTTATTACAGCCATTACCCATCCCTATCTGGAAATGGGAAATAATCAATCTTGATTTTATTACAGGTCTACCTAGAAATCAGAATCAGAATGATTTGATAATGGTAGTCGTATATAAAATCAATAAAGGAGCTCATTTTATACCAGTAAATACCACCTACAAGGCTGCTAATATTGTTGATATATTCATGAAACAAATATTTCATTTACATGGGATACAGAAAGTTATAATTTATGATAGAGACCCTAAGTTTACAGGCAATTTCTAGAAGTCTCTATTTAAAGGCCTGAATACTACTTTAAATTTCAGTACATCTTTTCACCCCTAGACGGATGTACAGACTGAAAGGGTGAATCAAATATTGGAAGATACGCTAAGGATGTATGTTAGAGAACAACCAGTTAAATGGGAGGATTACTTACACTTGGTAGAGTTTCCTTATAACAACCACTACCAAGCTTCAGCAAGATACAACCCATTTGAAATTTTGTATGGAAAAAAGTGCAATACGCCCATCTCCTAGAGTAACCCAGTTGATAGGTTAGTACTAGGACCTGAACTATTAAAGGAGATGAATTTAATTATAAAGCAGGTGCAAGGTAATTTAAAGGTTGCACAAGATAAACAGAAAATTCAAGCAGATCTTAAACCAACTCAGAGAGAGTTACAGGTGGGTGAACATTTTTTTATAAAGGTAAGGCCTAAAAAGAGTTCTTTGAAGTTATGAAGTTGTGCTAAGTTGGCACTTCAATATTGTGGGCCTTTTGAAATATTGTCCAGAATGGGACAGGTGGCATATCAACTGGATTTATTGCCAAATTTAAAGGTTCATAATGTTTTTCATATCTCTATTTTAAAAATATATGTACATGATGCTACTCATGTTATAAATTGGAATGATGTGCAGGTGGAACCCAAAGGAGATTTTCTGGTGGAACCGGATTGTATCCTCGACAGGAGGGAGATCTTGCTTCAGAATTGCACCATTGGATAGGTGAAGGTGTAATGGAAGCACCTTAGTCCAGAAGAAGCCACCTAGGAATTGGAGAGTCATATGCGGGCAGCATTCCGAATTCTATTCCAGGGCAACTCTGAGGATGATGAATAAAATAACATCGAAGATGATGTTATATTTAAGGGGGTGTGTATGTCACATACCCCAAATTGCAAAAATATTTTATGTTTAAGGAGACATTATGTTTTAATTATAAAGTTTGTAATTATTGACCAATTGGGATCAAGGATAATTGTATTTAATTGTTGAATACTTTATTAATTAATAAATAAAAGATGAGACAACAGCTTAAGGAGGCATTTAAATGAGTCTCTATTGGCCACTTGGTGGAATAGGCTAGATTGAGAGTAGATTGACACTTGGCAGCATCCTCAAACTACTTCTAGTTGTTGCAGGAGGAAACTTCCCTATTTTTGTGGTCATGTTCCCCAAAAAAGTGGAACAAGAGAAGGTGGCTCATTAAGTAAAAAACTAACCCAAAATACCTAGGCATGCTGATAAAACTACCCATCGAATTCAGTTGAGGCTGCTCATTCTTTACTTGTGAAATTTCTAAGTGAAATTGGTGCACAATAAGTTCGATGGAGGGGACAGGCAAAAGTGTCTAAGTGAGAAAGTGTTGATTTATTGAACTAATGCAGTTGTTTGGGCTGAGTTCTTACTGCTACAGGAAGAAGTATTACTTTTGATTACTCTGTGGAGTTGCATGGGTTTCTAAACCTATTCTCTCACCTGGTGCTTTCAACCAGGTGGACCAGTAGACAGGCTCGGGAGTCCAAATATTTGTAGCTCAGCTGTCTTCAGGAGTTCATTGGGAGGAATGGGATCCTTAGGTTGTTGTCTCATCGGCTATATTACTAGCTTCTAAATGTTATTTTAATTTCCTCTATCCAAGCATAGGAACTGGAATGTATGAAATTAGGAGTTAATATGTTTATATGAATGCTTCATTTGTTTATTAAAATTAGTTAGGGAAATCTTTCACTGGTCAAAGATGGGTAAATTCTGGTTAAATATGTATTAAAATAAATGATTTAGGGTTAGTTTGAATTTACTGATGAATGAATTACTTGATTGTATTTTTCCACACCTTCAAGAAGATAGTACTCTAGTACAACAAGTGAAATTAAGTTTGATAAATAGATCAAATCAAAATGTGTAGGAACCTGAGTATTTACTTTTTACTATTAATCTTTATAGAAATATTTAAAGAAAGACTCTTCTATTTCAGAAGTTGCTTAGTTAAATACAATAGTTTAATTTATAACTATAAAGTACCTTAAAAACAATGTTTATTAAAAACCAGTACATAGTATGTGTAACTGTGTTCTCTTTAGCACAGTAAAAAAAATTGTCTTTAAGGCTTAAACTAATGTAAATACATATAATTATTAACTAATACAGAAACAGAAAAATAACGTAAATAGGAGAAACTTATATTATATAAACAGTATAATGAAATTATAGTAATAACTTAGGTTTTGCAAATAACAAATAAGTAATTCCAGTAATACTGTAATTAAAACATCTGATATCAAATAACAAATAGTACACACATCAAAACAATGTAGAGTTTAAATAAAAATGAAAATACTATAAATTCTCTTGGGTCTAAACCCTAATTAAGAAAACCTGTCATGAAAACAAGTTTTTCCTTTCCTTTCAAAGCATAACTTTTCCTCCAAACCCTCCCCATTTACTAATTTTATATATATGTATAAGTGATATATCCATTTGAAATTTTACACTACAAGGGTAAAATCTATTAAATTAAACAGAGTTTAATAAATCAAGCTAGGGTCACCGAATCAAACCCTTAGTATTCGAATGAACAAGGACACTTGAAATTTATTCTGGTATTAACCAGTTGTTTTTACCTTTTAAACAAGTAAGGTTTATACAAATAAAATTTACAGAGTTCACATCCTCACTAAAATATTTTCCAATAAAAATCGTTCTATGCCAAATGCATTTCCAGATTAGAATCGCAAGTAATTTACCAAAACCCTAAAATCTTATATAATAAATTACAAATTAATTCAAAACATAATCATCTCATAACCGAAACCATAAATACTTTCGAGACTTTAAAATCTATTAAAAACAAAACAAGTTTTTTTTAAACACAAACATTTTATCCATTAACAGTCCTTAAACAACCGGAGTAGTTGAGACAAATGGCTTATAAATTGTTACCCAACATTACATGTCTGCAAAGAAAACCCTAGCATTTCTTTTTAAACACAGTATATCTTAACGGAGTTACGGCCCTTCGGCCTATTCAAAAAAAAAAATACAGTAAACAAAACAAGTCACAGCCAGCTATGCTAGCATAACCTCTTTTCTTTTCCAAGGGAGGAACCCAGGTGGTATGACCGAAGCTTACCGATTCGACAACAAAAGCTCAAACACTCTTCTTTTCCCAAGCAAACCCCCTTATTGTCGACTTTGGGAGGACGGGTCCCAGTCATAGCAACGCCTGCAAACCAAGATTTATTTGCTTTCAACTTCTTATAAAAAAAAATGGGGATACCTTCTTACTGTAAAAAGATTTAAAATTTATAGGATGTAAATAAAGTTACCTTCAGTTTGTTTGTTTTTGTCACCAACACAGTTTTGATAACCATTCTAATCTTGGCGAAGGTATCATGGTAACGAGCTACCTTTTAAGATAATTTCTCTATCTACGACCTCATCTTGAAAAGAGAAAGTTGGACCGTAAAAACCTCAAGTAGAAGCCAGGAGATCTACTGATAACTCACACCAAGAAGACCACCATCGAGACCTATCTCCTGAAGCCACCCACGAAGTTAAAGAGGTAGGCTCGCTTGTATTCGGGGTTAAGAGTCGTAAAGGATTGGTTTTGGCAACAGAGGCCAAGGGCCATGAGCATGTCGGCTCAGCCTCGGGACAATGAGAATAATGGAGAAATGAGTGATTTTTTAGGTCTGGGTTGACTTATAGTGAGGGTTGCACATTTTAAACCCTAACCAATAACCTTATTGCACATGGATTCCACCAAGAGCTATATCTTTTTTGTTTTGGATTTGAGATTCTTCTATAGCCCCGAACGACATCAATTAACCTATTAGACAAACATTTGTTAAATATTAATACTACACTTATATTCATATAATGTATATTGTTGCACTTTCACATGGTAAAACCCTAGGCAGTTATCAAAACTATACTCTGCATAAATCATTATTTTCATATATACAAATGTCATTTTTTTACCTTATGACAATGCCTAGACTTATGCAATACTTGTTTATGTTTACATTCAAGTATATGTTGATACAAGAGCATATAAATTACTTTGGTAAAATTAATAATGTATTGCAAGATTTTATTTTACAGAATTTATCATTCTATAGAGTTGCATGTAGGATTAGGATCTAATATAACAACAAAAGATTAAGTATAGGAGATACAATTTATATTCAGAGTTAGGTAGAAAACATATACTTCTATGTTTGCTTGTATTATAAGTACTTATGTTTTTAAAATAAATAAAATATATATATAAAGGCAAACATTATGCCCTTAAACCAAGAATAAAAAGGTTAAAAACCTAGACCTTAAACATTGTGTAACAACTTAACAATTTTAAGATTAGGAAAGGAAACGGGTTTGACAATACCTTTTTTTTCTCAAGCTTTAAACTAACCAAATATTCTAGCATTTTACTTTTGCAAGTTGAGATAATTAATCTCGATCCTTAAACTGGAAACAAAATGTTTTACCTATAAAAAGACCTATACAAGAATCATCATTTCACTGTATTAGCTTCAATAAGATAAGTAAGCCTCAACACAACCAAATAGTTCCTTTATTAAGTAATAAACAAACTTTAGTACCTTGCTTTCACATTTAAATAAACAGTTGATTTTAATACTTACTACTTCAAACCATTTACTTTCTAGATTGATTTTGTTTACTAAATTTTGAAGGTAGTTAGTAAAGAAAGTACTATTGAAATTAATAAATGAATTTGTTTTAGTATCTATATTAGACCTTAGTATGTTAACTGTTAGCAGTTAAGTTACTCTCTTAAGCGATGATTGTAAACATTAATTGTCACAGGAAAAATTTAAAATTTTTATGAAATTTTGGGGGTTTTACACGAACCCTAAAAGCGCATAAGGATCTATTTAAGAAGGGTGAGGGAGCCAAAAGAGATACCTATGTTTATTATTGATTGATTTGGATATTTGAGCAACAGCACAACATGCAGATACGGCGGTTGGGGTTGAGGACGGAGTCTTCAACTAATTAGGGTTCGGCAATGCAAGATCTGCCCTAGTCTCCTTCAGGATAAACCATATAGGTTTGTCACTGCATCTATCGTATTTATTCAGTGTTTCAGTGTATGCCAGAATATTATTTGCAAGTTCATCCATACAGCTGGGGGGGTATTTAGCTGGAAAACCCCAAGTCATTCACCGGGACTCCGGATCACCATATTTCTTCCACATGTGGCCTGCATCCTCACCAACAAGATCACCCTATTTCTTGGAGTGATTATCAGCCACCGGTTTTCTCACCTGGAGCAGCTAACAATAGAACAGAGAGGAGGGAGGGAGTGAACACCATTCATGTGAACCAATTCTCTAGGGTACCTAGAGATGTCAAATATTTCGCATGCTCCAGCCATTCTCTCTAGCACGAGCACATCTACACTCTGACAAATTTACATCTCCAACAGACCACCTCGCCACCAAAAACGTCATCTTTAAATGATCCAAACTGTTGGGGGACACTACACTGGAAAAAGGGGTTATTACTTCATCAGCTCATCTTATCTTGCATGCATATTTTCTCAGGAGCATCTTCAGCCAAATTATCAATGGTAAGTGTTACAATCTTTCCTACAAACCCTAACCCTAAATTCAACTATAATTTAGGGCAATTTTGCATGGAAGATTTGCATGCGCGGCTATTCATCAATTTTGCATAGAATTAGAAAATATCAGTATTTGGGATATTACACATTATTTCAACAAATATAGTAATGAATGACAGAAACAAGTTGACCCACAACTCTTCACAACAATACTTATGGAGAAAGTGAAGTAAATATAGAGTTAATCTACATAAAAGAACTTCCAAGAGGAAAGCATATAATGGACATGATAATCCCATAAAAATAAATATGTGACATGATATATTAAATATAGGAGCATATGAAACATTCTTTGACACAACAAGGATCAGCAACAACATATAATGAGTGAGCAAGATATGATACCAATATAGAATATTGAGAAAAATGTGATGAAATGAAACAAGATATCACTTAAATATATGAAAATATAGTCATAGAGTAACTAAGTATTAAGCATAGGTTCATTTATTGATGTCACTATGACAATGTTATAGATCCATGCCCCTGAAATGTCAAAACATCTTCCACACAAGAGTGTTAGAGAACAATAAAACATGAACAAAACAACCTCTACAAAGATTATGAATAAACTAGAACATAAACCCTAATGCAAAGAGAACAAGGATCTCATGACAATAATTTCAAGATAAGGGTGAATAAAATTGAAATTTATCGCCATTGTTGAAACCTTGCTATACTTAACCGATGGATCTAAAACTCTGGTACACAGAACAACGAAAAAATTTAACAAACAACAAAAAATTAACCAACAAATGGCCACACACTCCATTACAAAAGGCAGGGTGTGTATGGACCTGAGGTATACACGCCTTTGTTGAAGGTAGGGAGCGTATATGTCTATCAAGGACATGAACTACAAAAAACTATGAAGTCGAAGCCATCTGGATGGAAACCTACAAAAAATGAACTATAAACAAACAAACCATTGGATCTACAAACCAAGAGTTAGATCCTTGATGATAGATTAGTATAAAATAGATTTCAATTCATATCAAACAAAAAAATTAGGAAAATTTTGATTTTTTAAAATTTTCTTAACATTAATGATGACGGCTAGGGTTTGAAGAAAAAAATTCTCAAACATGTAGAAAATGTCCAAATATAGAGAATAGCCACAAGGTTTTGATAGATTATATGACAAATCTACAAAATATAAGTGCCTAAGAAATTTTGAAGAAAATGTTGCTTGTAAAAAAAATAATTAAAGAAATTTACCAAATAAGGTAGAGAATAGTTCTAAATCAGCTCTGGTACCATGTGAGAATATTGAGAATATGCATAAGCATACAACAATACATTTACACTAACATGTAAATCAATATAAAATGTCTACTAGTCTATCCTTCTATCCATACAAGCAACAAATAATCATGTAAGAAACAAGAGACAAGAGAATAGATAAGTTACACTGAATATATGTTGTAAAACCCCAAATGGGGAAACATCCACATGAGGAATGGTTTGGTCTTCTTATTCATTAGAAATATCCATCTTACAATACATGGAATCCTCACATATGCATCACATCACACTCCATATTCACATCATATTATAATGGTGTTTATCCAACATACAATGTGTATTTACACAACATACCCAAAAGGGTCTCCTTCACCTTTATTATATAGCTAGATATATGGAATATTTGCATCCCATAACACATGTGGGATAAATAAATTTCCACCTCTTTTATATAAAGAATAGTTATGAGAGTATTTATTACATGGTACATGTGGGAAAACTCTATTATATAATATTAGAGTGATTTATGCCCTTTATGATATCTCACCAACAATACCAAGCAAGTCATCATTGCATATTCTAACAAGATAGAAAAAATCAACTTTAATCATTAATTTGTTCATTCCCCGGTTTTGTAGCAACGATTTTTGTGAGATGGAACCACAATTTGGTCTCTAGATATTGATACCATTTTATAATACCTATTTCCCAATAAGAATAGAACTATAGAGAGAGAATTCCTAGTGAATTTGTTAATTAGTGAATGGTTAGTCAAATTTTCCAACATACTCTCTTGTTAACTAACCAAATCATTTGATGCCTGATGTGTAGTCATGGACAGGCATAAAAACATAGTTCTCTTGATATGTATACTCATCCATTGAAGGGTGTGTTTCAATCCAATAGCTTTGGGAAGCTAACAAGGTTAAACGATGAAGATGAAGGATATTACAAGTTTTCTTTAGGATGAAGTTCACAACTCTATGAGATATGATTTATGGCATGCTCAAATATAGGTAGTATTTACCCAATACAATATTTATATCGCTTCATATACTCATAATGAATGCATCAAAATAGTGAATTCAGTATCATCCAAACTACCCAATTTACCACTATATGCACAAAAACTTGTTATGTTATATAGCATAGGTTCGAATGCTTTATAATCTAGAGGATTTTGATGGCTTGGAGGTTTCTACCTAAATCTCTATGAAATTTTATATTTATTATCACATCTAAATGTGGGTGAACTTGTATAAAAAAATGGACATTGAAATTATATTTGATTGTAAGAAAAATGCATGAAAGATAGCCTAGAAAAACTTGTGAAAAATAAAATGACTTTTTCAATAGAGGAAGAGTGATTGGAATTTTAGAGGAGGGCGTTGAGCCATGGATATAATTGGGTTTCTTATATGATTGCATGGAGGTGTGGATATGACTTGGGGTGTTTAGGTTGTGACATTTTTCATGCAAACGGGGTGGACCTAGTAGATTACATGGATTAGGAGGATCATTAAAGTCATTGGAGGCTTGGAAAAGTGTTGGACACTTATTGTGGAGTGTCCTACATTGGAACCTTGCTTGCAATTGACATAACCTTGAAGATTTACATGTGTACCCTTGGAGTGTAGCACTCCACATGAGTGATCTTACATGTGGTTTTGTAGGTTGCTTATAAAGGCTTAGGCCAACATATGTATTGTTTGCATCCCTTACCTTTCACATATAAAGAGGAAGGAGAGAGTATTTTCCTAATTATCATATTTTTTCATCATCTTATGTTAGATACCAATGCAATTAAGATAAGTACACCAATATTCCTCTATCTTTTACATATTCATTTGTATTGTATCTCTCTCGTTTTCAATTTCTTAGGGTTTCTTGGAAATTTTGGAGCATCTCAAAAATATTAGGATTAGGGTTTTATCCCTTAGGAGCATAGGAGCTAAGGTTTTGTGATTAAACCATAGTTTGTACTTGTTTAATTGGAGAAGAAGAGGATACATATTGCTAAGTAGGTTTGCTAGTGTTGATGTTAGCTCGTGAACACTTTTGTCAAGTTAAAAGTTTCTTGTTTTTCCATAGAAAGAGTTTAGAAGAGCTAGAGTCTTATACTAACCTTGGGATCATGCTATGATATGAACATGAACTTAACTTTATTGATATATATATACATTTTTCAACTATCTAAAATTGTCTCTATTGCATATTTGATTTTTAACTAGCTATTTGTCATGGTTTGGTCATTTCCAACAATTGTATGTCTTATTGATTTGGCATAAGTTAATGAAGAAATTTTTACGTGATTTAACATTAATATTGAAGAATATATGATATATTTAGGCCCTTGTATTTACAATTTTCATAAAGTGAATTTCACATATATATTTATGCATAAGAACATTCCTTAGAGCAATGAAACTTGTTTGGACACTTCAGTATCTTTTCTCTCAAATTTTTTAGTGGATTGGAGTTGTTAATAGGTGAAATATTATCCATTTTTGTTGTTGTTTTATTTATATTTTTAATACAATGTCCTGAAGGTTGAAAATTCAAAGGTTTAAGATCCAAGAAACCTTTCGGAAAGAGATGGATTTGTTTTTAGTTGCATTAACTTCTCTCATACAAAAAAATTCCTGCAATTTTCAAATCTAATATATGCTTTGATAATTGTGCCCTAAGGGTCACAACTTGTTAGCACTAAAATTAAATAGTACTATAATTAAGATGATGGAAAAATTGCTACTATAATCAAATACTTAAAATCAACCCTAACGTTGAAAATTCTCAAGGATTGGATATGGGAAACCTCTAGTAAGATAGGTGAAATTTATATTTTCATTAATTGCCCTAGATCCAGAATATATACATGGTTTCAAAGCTTAATGAAATGATATTGATCTCTTGGTTAAGAGGGAGTTGGATATTTCATTTGGATTCTAGCTACAAGTGGTGTTTGACATATATGTGTGTGTGTGTGTGTGTTTGTGTGTGTGTGTGTGTGTTACCCTAAGTCTCTTCGGAGAAGTGATTGAACCCTTAAAGGGTTATATTTATTTTTTGCTAACTTTTTATTTGAGACGCACTTTGGATATGTAATATGAATTATCTTGATCTTAGAGGGTATGCCAGGTTAGAAGATGTTTACAATTTCATGCCTTGTAAGTTCAAACAACAAATTATTTTGGAGGAAGGTAAGATTTAAAGCATGTTGAGAGAGAGATAGATACCACTACCGATCTCAAAAAAATGAACATTCATGCTATGTAGGAGGCCAAGGAAAAGGGGATCATACTTGATTCAATGATATCCCTTTATCCCTCACATGTAGAGATACATTAGTGCACTACCTTGCCAAGGTCACAAAGTTGAGAGATCAATTGGTTGCCACAACAAAAAGGCCAAAGGATAAGAATCTGATTTACATTGCTTTGAATGGACTTAATCGATATTAGATGACTGCTATTCAATTTGTTTTTCTTATGAGAACTTGTTAAATTTGTGAGGATTTGGGATAAATTTATGTAGGGAGAGATCAAGTTGGAGATATGTTTAACACATCATAAAAAGTACAAGAAGTAGTTGTTGTGTGTGGTTTCTCATACACAGGTGACAAATCAACCTACTAAGGGGTTGTGCAGTACTTAATAGTAGATCAAAATAGAAAGGAATTTATTCTAACATAAAGACATCAAAACTTAAACATGCATGCAAGATAGATTTTAAAAACTAGCCATGGAAGAAACATGTAACATGTAAAAAATGAGAATTTATTGTTATAGAAAGAATAAGATGATACAATCACATGTTGGCATCAATTGTAGAAGGTGAAGGGCCTTCGTGTTTAATGTTAGGGAGAGTTATTCTATATCCCGTGTATCCCAATATCCAATCAAGCAACTAATGGAAGAACTCGTAATGGTGAAAGCAGAAAGGAAGAAGTGGATTCTTTCATTCTTTTAGAAAATTTATAGCAACGTGATGGTGATTTTTGAATGATATGGAGATGGATATGAAATGGTGACCATAGGGATGCTTTTATAGGAAAAATAATGGTAAAAAATGAGGTCTAATTCCAACGTATATGCTCTCCATTTGATTGATGATTTAGTGGAGAGGTTAGGGTTTTGGAAAATCAGATCAATGGTTAATTTCATCTTTAACAATTTTGTTTGTCTTCTTTCAACCACTACTTCCATTGCGAAAGTGCAAAATAATGAATTATAACCAAAAAGAATTTTTTTGGACCAAGTTTTAATTTTTGTGGAAAAAGGTGTGACCTCATGTCATGACTTTCGAAGGAAAGAACATGACTTGCTAGTTAGGATCAAATTTTGGAGTTGAAGTTAGGATCTCATTGTATGAAAAAATATTATCATAAGTAGTTCTTAATTTGTATCAGAACTAAAGGGAAAAAAGTACTAGATATTAGGACTACTTTGGAGAAGGAATCCCCCTCCCAAGGTAATACAGAGGCCCATACATACAAAAAAACAACTCAAAGTGATGAGGTGCATATAATCTCAAATATAAATGAGGCAGGAATCCCCATGTTTGTATCAATGTCTCAACATAACCTAGGATTCATACCAAAAGGGATCTGGTCATTACATGAATAAATAGTGGGTACAATTCATAATGAGTCTTAAAGAGGGACCTAAACAAGGAACATAAGAATCATCCAACCATGGATAATATAAATAAAATGAGAAAGAACAATGGCATCCCCATAAATACAACAAATCACAATAACTAAAACTCTGTTGAAACTGGAGCGACCCAAAATATGGAAAGAGTAAAGAGTGATCATGTAATTCCTCACAATTGGATCAAACTACTAAAATATTAACACAAACAGGTTGAAGGAAATACATCTAAAATTGGATCATTCTCTCCAACACAACCCAAACATCACATGAAGCAAAAAACTAAAGGGATTTTAAAATAGAATCAAGAACTAGAGGAATTCATGAATGTCGAAGGTATCCAATCAAATTGGATAAAGGAACCATCATGTTGTATGATTCTCAACACTGCAATAAGGAGATAGATTTAGTTACATAATAACCAACCAATATAAGGGGCAATGAGGTATCCCACTCGTCAATCCAAGGAAACCCATTAATGATGGTTGTGGGGACAAGGTACAGAATGCCTCTAGGTCTATCCTTTAAAATACATGTGATGGCATCGATAAAGGGAGACCTTCTGACAACAAGAAATGATATTTCCTTGTTGAACAACATGAGGGATGTCAATGGATAATGAAGAGAAGAGGGGAATGTGACACTAAAGGGGGAATGAAGAGAGGTTAATATCATGAGGACTTCATGGGTGACCCATTGTAGAATGATCTAAATAAAGAAAAATAAGAATGTTTCCTTAAGAGGTCATATACAGTCTGTATTAGTGCCAAGGAACATTGTTTTTAATTGCTTCCCAAGTATATGGGTACCCAAGAGAAGAGAAGACTGAAAGGAATAAAATGTTCAAAGTACAACCAAATGAAGTAAAGAAATGTGGGATAGCAAAAGGAAGAAACATGGGATAAAACACTTATGGTAATATCCTTAGAGGAATATCAATGGTGGAAAAATAATGTAACTTTTACAGTATGGATGAAGTGGTGGTATTATGAAATGTGAAATGGAATATCATAATTCCATAAGTGTGGGAGTTCAGGGGTAGGCCACTAAATGAAAATGAATAAGTGTGTGTGTAGCTAAATTTAGTATCATAATCCATATGGGCTCCCAAACCTAAAGGGATTTAATGACATGGGTATCAATAGGCATGGGGTATTTATGAATGGAACCTTAGCATGTTGGAGTAGGCATTAACCAGCATAAAGAGAAAATGTATTCCCACAATTAATGGTGATGTATAGAGATACCCTTTTACTTAATCATATGAGCATAATCCACCATGAATGATAAGCCAATCATGAGATAATATATAAATATGTTCAGGAGAGATCCCAACCCAACAATCATGGGACTAAAAGTCCATAAAAGATGGATTAAAATCATCCAATGTAGTTATCATTGTCCATAAATAATGGGTCGAAGGACCCAAAGTGAACATAGTTACTTCATGTTCAGTAGGTGGACACCTCCCTTCAAAGGTCAACACCCTCGGTAGTTGGCCCCCTTCAACGGTTGACTCCCGCATCTAACAAGGTGAGGTTACTAATGAACCAATGGTTCCACACCACCTCGTAACTCAACTTGGAGGAAAGAACAAATTATAAAGAATTCCCCCCATAAATTTGATCTGAACTACAAATGTTGATCAAACACATTATAGCAACACATAGTTGTTGCACCAAACTGATCAATCACTAGTATAGTAAACACTCCTCTAAGAAGTCTAAAACATTGTCATTGTCGTCATCAAACTCAATGCAGTCATCCAAATGTTTTGCAACAATGTTGTCAAAATATAGTCTTATTCAGTCTATCAAGTAGATAATAAACAACACAAACCAATCAAGTAATCGACTAGCCACAAGCGTAACAAGTAGGTAGTATTTGTCCATTGAGAAATAAATTATTCTCAATAATTTGAATCAAATATCCCAACAAATAATCTAGTCGAACATCATTATGTCGATCCAATGGTTGGGTTTACCTCATATAAAGGTATGCAAATCTTCCCCCATTAAACATAACTAAGGGGCAACAAATAGTATTCAAGGCTCGGTCAATAAAAAAATCAGTTAAAACTCTTAGTCGACGATCACCATTGGTCAAATCTCAGTCAACCATGACCAATTTAGTTGGTAAGAAAAGTATTCAAACACTTTAATCAGTGGGAACGACTAGTCAAATATCATTCAATCATGACCATTGTAGTTGGTATGAAAGAAGACAAACATCTCCATTCAAGTCATTAAGAAACCATCTCAGTTGGAATTACAATTCGATTCATTTGATGGAATCCACCGTTGGTCGAGTCTTGATCAACCATTCTCCTCTAGTTGAGTCTCTATCAACCATGTCCAAAGCAATCAAAAGCATGCAAGAGGAGCATTGGTAGAACAGTAGAAGATACATATATGTATGATGTTCTCAAGCATATGTTCAAGTGATTCCACAACCAATCATAAATCCATCCACAAGCTATCTGAGTAGTAGGTATTGGTCTATAGTCTTGTCTTTCATGTCTTTTCTGCAAATTTCTGAAAGCATAGTTGGCACCTTTCAAATAATTTTGATTCTTAAGAAAACTCCTCTAGTTCTTCTGATGAGGATGTATATATGGAACAAATTATTATTGTGATAGAATAGTGTAACACCTTGATTTTGACCCTGTTCCATTAATGTATATGATGTAAATATTATATCGAATCATGACAAGGAGCTCAAGGCCAAGGCCCTGTCATTGATTAATGATTGGTATATAGGTGATCATGGTTGACACCTATGGTTTTTGTGCTAAGTCAAGCACGTTTGTAAACATCATGTAAATATGCAAATTAATGAAAACCCATAGCCAGCTATGTCAATGCAACGAATAATGAGATGGGATCATGATTTCCATGAGGATGAGGGGGTGGGAATGTTAACCTTGAGCCAGTTTGGGGAAAAGCCATGTGTCATGGGGAGAACCCATCAGAACTGTCAACTACCCTCTTTCTTGTCTTCTCTTCCCAACCATTTATTCTGCCAGAAGGTGGTTGAGGTAGTTATTGCTTGGAAGAGGAAGAGTATGGGCAATTTCGAATTGGGCAGAGCACCCAATTTTGGAATATCGTGTTTTACTTGCATGAACAAGAAAACACCAGGACTATATGCCAGTTTTGACCCATGTGTTCATGTTTTGGATTTACTCTCACGTTTTGAGAGTTGGGGGACGTCCTGGATCATCATCGTTCACCACCATCTTCGTTTCCCCAAGGGAGGGACATTGTGGTGGCAGTGGAGCTCTACTTGTGTGTATCCTTCTCATTTTGCGAGTGTTTAGTGACATTATGGTAGCCGCAAAGCTCTTCATGTGTGTAACCTTCACGTTCTACGAGTGGTTTTCCTTGGGAAGACTGTGATTGCTACATCGCAACGTTATCTTAAACTACAGAGTGTATGAGACCTTGTTACTCGTGTTACAGAGTAATCCTATGTTGTAGAGTCTCCATGTGGTTGTTGTATTGTGCACCCTGGTTCAGGTCTAAACTATGTACAAGACTTAGGAATGGGAAAGACGTAGAAGGTGCTTGATAAACCTAGTGTGGAACCTCACAATAAGATAAGAGTGGCTAGTAAACTTGCTATGCACATCCTGAAGAGCACTGGAAGGGAAGGTGTAGCTTGAGGAACTGTGGAGAAAAGAATGGGACACTTCCTTGTGTTGGGTGTGTAGGCAGTAGGGAATCCGAGCCAGATAGGTCTTGTGAAGGTGTTCTTGGCTCTATAAATGATCTCACTAGCTTAGCAATTCTTCTTGCCCATTTCCTTGGAAGCCTGATAAACCCAATCGAAAAGGTGGCTTGGTTGGTAGCCTGATAAACCCATATGTTGGCTTGGTTGTGTCTTGTTTTGTTTGACCTTGTGAGTAACCTTTAGCTGGACATTCTGATAAAAACAACTACGAATGTTGGCTTGGATAGTTATCCTGATAAACCCAGCGGTGAGATGGCTTGATTGTGTATATTCTGATAAACCCATCTATTGGCTTGACTGGTCCTTAAGGTGAAGGTTGGCTTGACTGTGAATAGTCTATGAAACCCAACTGTGAGATGGCTTGGTAGAGTGGCCTGTAAAACCCATCTGTTGGAATGTTTTACCCTGTAGCCTAATAAACCCAACTTGGTTTGGCTTGGTTGAGTGTTATTGCACCTTGGCTATGTATGAGTCTTCTAGTGTTCCCTTATTCCTATAGAAAATCATGCCCAGCTCGGGGGTGGTAGTGTTGCTGAGAGACTAAGGAGAACACTGGCCTATGGTTGGGTGGAACGTTGCAGCGACATAGCTAGTTGCAGGACAAGTTTTGTTCAAGATAAGTGTTCTTGCCCATGTGATTCTCTACAATTTTATTTCTTGTTTTGCAAATTGCTTGATGGAATGTGATGAACATGTTTCTATGTTGAATTGATGCATTGTTCCTTCAAATAACTGCAATTATAGGCATTGTTACAGCTGATTTTACCACACATGGTGGATCACACCTTTATGGCCTTCCCTGTCCCTCTGCAAACTCTTTAGACCCCATGGACCATTTTTGTACCTTTGATATTTCCAATATCATCCCTAAAAACATGCATTATTTGCTATATGCGACTTTTAAACCTATTATCGCGTATATACATGGATATGACCCTCAAACCCGCGTACATCGGGTTGTGTGCAAAAGGCCAAATAGTTTTGGAGTTTTCCTTGATGTGGATCCGAGTCACTTGTCTCTTGGCCTTCCATATGCCTTGAGATCGCTCAGATTTGACCTTCCATTACCCCATTGAAATGCTATATAAGGAACCCTTTGGATACATTGAAAGGGGAGGAATTGAAGAGCAAGAAAACTATAGTCCATTGTTGCTGGAGCTTATACTTGAGTCTGCATCCCTTTGTCCCATGGAGCACTTTGTGTTCTTCCCAAGCTTGCCTTTGTTTGTGAGCTTGCTATCGAGAGATGGAGAATTGAAGTGGTGGAGACCCAGATGGAGGACTTCGTTTCTTCGATTCGCAGACGTGCCGACAGAGGTTGTCACTATTGTAATATCTTATTTATATTAATAGAAATATATTTTCCTATCCAATAATGTGTATTTAAATGAGTATTGAATCCATGGATTCTTTTAAATGCTTATATGTTATTTATTATATATGTTAGAGTAGGTCTAACACAATTATATATCATGCTTGTCTTGTTTACTGAGTGTTGAGATAGCAAATTGCTAATACAAGTGAGAGTGGGAAAGCTCAACGGGGATCTACATCAACCGTCTGGAATAAGGTATGTTTCGAGATCCTTCAGTGTTAGATGTTTGGTTTCTCTTGCATATAGGAAAGGATTGATTTCTACGGTTACTCTGTCTGTTGTGGTACCCCAAGCCATAGGAAGTTTTCTCTGTAACAGAATTGGCGACCATACTGGGGAGTTCCTAGTCATTTCTTTTGGGGGTTTTATCGGTATTCAATGTTCTTGAAATGCTCTGATTTCTCTATTTCTGAGTCAGGTCTGAGGGCATGTTTGCCTGGTAGTGTCTGATTGGAGTAAATTTTGTCTCAGTTGATCTTCTTGCCTTCTTTTTTATCTCTTTCTCTTTATGTACGTGATTTGTGTCTTCACAGTCGTGTGTACACGTGGGTTTTACTGGGATATTTGCGTATATATGCGGGTTTTATGCACACAGTCATGTATGCCCTGAGTTTTTCCTTTTTGGGGAAGATTAAGTGTTGCTGGGTGAGTTTGGATAATTGTTGAGTCTTCTTGGATGCTTCTGGAGTCTATATACACCTCTGTTTCTAACTAGAGATGCTTTTTAGTTTGAATTTCCTTTTTAGAATGTTCTTGTCATTGCATTTTCTATTTTTTGTTTTGAGATTAGTGCATTAGGTCTCTTTTACCTTAGTGCTTTTCTTGGGTGTTGTTTGAATAGTGCTTGTAGAGTCTGGGGGTTGTAGGGTTATACTTTTGCTTTATTATCTCATTTTAATTCAAAAATACAAAAATATTTGCTTTTTGCATCATTATGCATTATTGCATTTTACATTTTGCATGGTACTTGCACTAGGTTTGCTTGGAAAATATTAGTCATATTTTCATATAGGAATGATTGCATTTTCATTTGAAGGAAAATTTTGCATTTCACGTAGTAGCATACCCCATTTTTCATTCGACACGGTGCATTTGCATTGATTTGTAGGTGTGCATTTTACTTCTTGTTGCATCATAACACCATTAGTTGCACGATCATTTGCCCTTTTAAGTAATAAGCCAATTAAAATCAACGCATAATAAAATTAATTACACTCTTTTATTTTATAGGGTACATCAACAAGATTAGGTTTTAGGGTCTTGGAATAGTTCATTGTGAGTAAACTCTCCAAGACCACTAAACGAAACATGTATGTGTTTGTCCAAGTGAAAATGTGAAATTCCTTGGTATAATTAGTGTTTCTCAAGATCCTCCTCTTACAAGGGAGTTAAGCACGAGGTAGTGTGAGCGGTTAATGATTGGGATGACCCCTGGTCATAACTGAGTAGCACCGGAGATATTTTCAGGATTGTATTCGTATCTGGGGGCTCTTTCGGGAGTTTTAGGCTTTACTACCTTGCCCATACGGTCAATCCCACCTGCGACTGTTCACTTGAGCATTGATTATATTGAGGTGACCTTAGTTTCCTTACCTAGGTTATCGAGGGGGTACTTCGTAGAGGTTATTTTGCAGGTGTCCTGGCTAGGTAGGGGTCGGACAACACAGTTGCTATATGCGTTGAAGATAAGGGCCACTATAATTGGTTATGAACCTCTGCTTGTTGTGTATGGGAGTCTCAAGCCTCTCCTAGGAGAGACATACCTGCTTCATTTGGGAGCTCACATATCCTACCCTTATTTGCTTGTGATCTGGCTTTACATTGTATAGGTGTATGCTCTATGCACACTAGTTTGCCTAGGGTTTGCGTAATTAGAGAGAGTCTTTTTCATTTTTTGAGTCATTGTGGATTCGGGTGCGACACTTCATCGTTCTCATCGTTTAGCAGGACTTCCGCCTTCCACATCTCCTCCTCCTTTGGGAGAGAGAAACAGACAGTCCAGGAAGACTACTTCTCACATTGATTCACACACGATGGGAGATCACGAGGATGAGATTCCTGAGATGTATTTTCTGCCTCAAGAGGTTGGGGATGTAGATTCTACTCCTATATATGATCCTTCACCAGAAATACCTTCACATTCTGGTTACGATCCCTCATTCATAGGTCGTCGGTATTGGTTTCCAGGTGATGAGACTCATCATGAACCCACAAGCACCAGTCATGTTCATTATGGCATGCCTGATATCCCTGCACACGATTCAGCACATCATGCTGAGTCAGAAATTTAACCTAGCACTATGCCTAGGGGCACTCCTATTCCTTTCCATGCAGATATATTTGGGAGCACTAGTCACATTGCACCTTCCATCCCGGTGGTTGAGGCTACCTCACATGTCCATCCTCGACCTAGTGTTAGTAGTCATATGCGGATACCAGAACCGAGACGAGTGACCATAGGGAATACCACTTACATCCCTTCACATGTCCCTTCGTCCTCAAACCCTACTCCTTCAAATGCATTTTTGACAACCCTTCCTCCCCCTCATTCACATGGTCCTTTGGGCCGAAATGTTGCTACTAGTCATGTTCGCACTGTGACTGCTCACACATTAGTATCTCAAATTCAAGTACCTCCTGTTGTCTCGGGAGGTCATATTCCTGTTTCTGGATCGTCTTACGGTCCATCGCAAGGAGTTCCCCATATCCCTAATGATGGAGCTTCTCATGGGACATCCCATGGAACATCTTATGGAGCTTCTCATGGACAATCTTATGGACCATAGTATGGACAGAACTACCAACCCTATGGGTACAGGTATCAACAACCTACTTACTCCTCTAATTATGGCTTTGTAGCACTGCATAGTCAAGGTACACCACATCATAATGCTTCCATGCAGCCCTACATCGATCAAACGGGAGGAGGATATTATGGCCAAGGCCATGGTATTTACAATAGTCAGCCTTATATGAACCACAAATATCAGGGAGCGTGGCATGGACCAGCTTAACCTAGGCTCCCTTTCCTCGCAACGTTAAACTTACCTGACTTGTCGAGACTAATGAACGATCCGGTATCTCATGACCCGGCTTGGCTGGCTGTCCCTAACAAGCTTCCCTCGAACATTCCCAATTTCGAGGGAAAAGCAAGAGAAGATCCTAGTGAACATGTCACTACTTTCCACCTTTGGTACTCTTCCAATTCATTACATGATGACTCAATCCATTTAAGGCTATTTCAATGCACCCTCATCGGGCCTCCAGCAAAATGGTATATAGAGTTACCGAGGGGGGCATTCATTTTGTTCGATGACCTTGCTATGACTTTCCTCAATCACTTCCAGCTACCCATGCGTTACGACGTTGGTACAGAACTCTTGTCGACATTTCGACAAGACAAAGCCACACATATCTCGAACCATATCCAAGAGTGGCGTAGATGGAAGAGGTTGATTAAAGCTTTCATACCGCGGGAGTTTATCCTTGAGTGGTTCCTTAAATCATTGCTACCTTACATCACGAAGGATGTTTCTACATCCAGAGTCCAGAACAAGGAATAAGAAATTTTTAGGGCACATGAATTGGATTTGATTTATGCTCAATCCAGAATTCTGTATGAGATCATACCTAATGCTCTGCGTTCTAGTTTCGATCCCAAGATCAAGCCTTGACCATATGCCAATGGCATTATGGGTTGTACAAGTACCAAACCTATGGATTCGATTCTGAAACAAGTGATTCAATTGTCTATTAATCAATCCACGCTGGGACAAGCCATGACTTCGTCTCAACCCAGCCAAACAGTGAGTGTACTTTCCGTGCAATTGTCGGACCAAAAGAGCAACCAGCAGCCCGAAAGGAATAAGAAAAAAGGTAAAAACAATCATAAGGGTGGAAATAAGAATGAAAATTCCAATTTTAATGATAAGAATTCCCACAATACCAGGGGGGACAAGCAGTCTAAATGTAAGGTTAAGTTTCCTTGCAAATTTTGTAAGGATGACCACCTCACTCGCTTGTGCCCTCGTATGGAAGATGCCTCGAGGTTCATAGCATAGGGCCCAGCTGTGCTGACCAATCCTTTACCCCATAATCAAAATATGAACTCAAGAACCCATGATCCTCATTGTGCATCGGGTGGAGATCAAAATCCATCGAAAGCCAATACTAGTCATGGTTGCATCAAAATGGTGCGTGCTACTAAGGTTGTGACTCGTGCGAAAGACTATCGTTCGTCATTTAACCAGACCTTGGGAAGGAACCCGCTCCACCTGAGAGCCCTTTGCGTATTGAAAACCCTATGGATAAACTTGATATTGCACCTCACATTCCTAAGGGAGTCCTAAAGCGTTCAGCGCACAATCTTAAATCCCGAGATGCCCAGAACTATTTTGTTGTCGAGGATTTGGGCCAAACTCCTTGTGCGATGCCTACGCTTGAAGTTATTCAGAGTTTTCCTTCGTAAAGTAAATATTTGCTTTCTATTCTTGGGGTTAATGATGATAGCTCTTCTTCCGTCATCAAATTTGAAACCATGGGACTACAACCTCGCTTTCATTACTACGTGTCTCTCTTGATTCATGTAGAGTGTCTTAACATGACCATCAAACGCACTGTGATTAACGAAGGCGTTGTTGCTTTCGTGATGTCTTTGTCATGCTGGAAGGGTTTGGGTTCTCCCAAGTTGTCTCAATCTGCTAACATGTTGACTACCTTTGATGGTAGATCGTTTCGGCCACATGGAATTCTTCCTTCTCTTAAAGTCCTTTTGGGAGGGAAGACCATCGCGATTAAGGTCGAGGTGGTTGATGTGCCCCTTGATTACAATCTTTTACTGGGTCGGAATTGGATGTATAGTATGCAAGCCGTAGCTTCCTCTCTATTTCGAGTAGTATGCTTTCCATTTAATGGGAAGATTGTTACGATTGATCAGACATCATTCAAAAATCCGAGTGTTAATGCATCATCGGGAGCTTCTATCCCAATTATCAATCATTCTCAGCCGACAACTAGGAGTGTGGGTGTAGGTATGTATCCATCCCTTATGGGGACCTTTAGTTGTCCTATGCCTGTTCTTATGATCGGATCTAGTTTTGGTGGGGCTTCATCTTCATTGAATTCGATGTATTTTCACACTACCCATATAAAAGATCCTTGGATTTTTCCTTCACTGAGTCCTTGGAATGGACCTGTCGAAACGGACATGTCGTTGCCTGTAGCAATGATAGCATATCAAGCGAATCTTGATTGTGTTGCAGAGCCTAGTCCTTCCTCTTCGTGGATAGAGGAGGAGGACCCGTATGTGTTTCCTGCATGGGTAGTTGAGTCCTCTCACACACATGATTGCCTTGATGATGTTTTTCTATGAGATGAAGCCATTATTGAGGCCATGCCTGGGGTTGAGCCACCATGGGAAGAGTTACATCATAGATCCTATTTTCTTCCCGAGCTTAACCGTTTAAAGCATGAGGACTTTAGGGAGATTCTTAGTGAGAAGATTGGTAGTCCCATGGTTCGATTGAGCTCTCCTGGTCAGATGGATAATGGGAATATCGCGAATATATCACCTACTCTTCCTATCAATATCTCTCATGATCCTGGCAAAATTGAGAATGTCTACATTGGGAAGGATTCTTCTCCTGATGAGATTAAGGAGTATACCGAGCTGTTCAAAGAGTTTCATGACATATTTGCTTGGTCATATGAGGAAATTCCAGGTATCGACCCTCATATTGTCAAACATGAAATTAATACCTATCTGAATGCGAAGCCCATTCGACAATGTTTACGGGCGGTGAATCCTAGAAAAGCACCCGCTATTAAGGCTGAGATAGAGAAGCTGTTAAAAGTTGGTTTTATCTATCCTGTTCCCTTGAAAAAGTGGGTTTCAAACCCCGTTCCGGTTGATAAGAAGCAGGGAACGATCCGTATATGCACTGATTTCCATGATTTAAATCGTGCTTGTTCTAAGGATAATTTTCCCACACCATTTATTGATCAAATTTTGGATGAGTGTGCGGGAAGCGAGGTATTTTCCTTCATGGACGAATTTTCCGAATATAATCAGATTCAGATCAAACCCGGGGCTCAACACAAAACTACATTTATTTGTCCTTGGGGTATGTTTGCATATTGGAAGATGCCTTTCGGTCTTAAAAACGTTGGAGCCACATTTCAGCGGGATATGACCTTGATTTTTCATAATCTCAAAACAATTATTGAAGTATTTTTGGATGACCTTGCTTCTCATTCTCGGTTGAGAGTGTGTCATCCATACCATTTGAATTTAATATTTGAAATATGTCGCCATTACCTGGTTAGGTTAAATCCTCATAAGTGCATCTTTTGCATGAAGTCTGGTCACTTGCTAGGGTTCATTGTTTCTAGGAAGGGTATAAGAGTCGATCCCTTAAAGGTTGAGGCAATACTTCAATTGTCTCCCCCGCGCAATATTATACATCTTCAATGTTTGCAAGGCATGGCAAATTTCTTGCGGAGATTCGTGGTTAACTTTGCCAATTTGACTAAAGGATTTATGCATCTTTTAAAGAAGGACACTACTTTTTGTTGGGATGAGCGAGCCCAAGAGTCCTTTGATGCTCTTAAGCGAACCTTAGCATCAGCCCCTGTGCTTAGTCCACCCGACTTTAGCCGTGACTTTCTTATTTATGTGGCTGCATCCATGGAGACGATTGGTATGTTTTTGGTTCAGGAGGATGAGGAGCTCCATGAGCATTTCATATGTTATTTGAGCCGAAACCTTATAGATGCGTAGATTCGTTATTCCCATGTGGAGAAACTTGCCTTAGTCGCCATTCATGCGGTTCAGAGATTGAGACATTACATTCTCCTTCGCCAGACCTTGGTGGTAGCTCATGTCAGTCCATTTCAGTTCATCCTCACCAAAAGGATGATCAGGGGAAAGTATAATAAGTGGATTGTTATTTTGCAAGAATTCGATCTCGAATTTGTTTCGGCGAAATCGAAGAAATCGCTGATTTTTGTGGAACTCATTTCTGATTTTCCAAGTGTGGAGGAGGAGGAGTTTTGTGAGGATACGTTTGTCGATGAGCATATCTTCCTTATCTCAACTTTTGATCCATGGGATGGGGATATCATCATATATTTGCAAACGTTGAAGGTCCCTACTCACCTTTCATGGGATGAGCGATGACAATTACGTCATGTATCTAAGAATTACCTTATAGTGGATAACACTTTGTACCGCCGTGGGGTAGATTCCATTTTATGTCGTTGTTTAACCCATGATGAGGCTGAGGTTGTACTGAATGACTGCCACAGAGGGGCATGTGGTGGTCATTTATTTGGGCTTTCTACAGCCCAAAAAATCTTGAGAGCAGGATATTTTTGGCCGTCGATCTTCAAAGATTGTGTCAATGCGGTCAAGAAGTGTCACCCTTGCTAGGTGTTTGCACGCAATATGCGCACACGTCCCGTCCCGTTACATCTGATTATCACCGGCAGTCCCTTCACCAAGTGGGGGCTTGACTTCATGGATTGCAACCCAGCTTTGGCTGGGGGGAATCATCATATTATAGTGGTTGTTGATTATTTCATGAAATGGGCTGAGGCTATGCCCACGGTTAAATCCGACGGTGAGACAGCCGCACATTTCATATTCAACCAAATTATTACTCGGTTCGGCATTCTGAAAGAGCTTGTCACTGACCATGGTAGGCACTTTCAGAATAGAATGATGGAAAATTTGGCCTTGAATTTAGGGTATAAGTAGGATCACTCCTCTTCTTTTTACCCTCAGGCGAATGGACAGGTTGAAGCAGTGAACAAATCACTTAAGTCCATTCTCCAACGAACCATCGCACAAAGCAATATGAATTGGCATATCATGTTATATCCTGCTTTTTGGGCCTATAGGACCACAGTTAAGACTGACACCGGTTTTTCTCCATATTAGCTCGTACATGGAGTGGAGTCTATCTTGTCATTTGAATGCGAAATCCCTTCGTTAAAGCTAGCTATAGAGCTTTTACCAGACACTTTCGCATTGGAGGAACGTTTGGTCCACTTAGAGCAGCTTCATGAGCAACGCCAAGATGCCTTAGTGGATCTAGAAGTAAATGAGTGTCGAGTTAAGGTCCAATATGATAAGTTTGTCTGTCCGAGGAGGTTTAGTGAAGGTGATTTGGTCCTTTTGTGGGATCAAGCTAAAGAACTTTTGGGGGCAGGGAAGTTTAATCCCATGTGGCATGGTCCTTATGTAGTCAAACGTGTGTTAGAGAAATGTGCCTATGAGCTGGTGGATTATGAAGGGATAACCTTGGCGGAGCCTAGAAATGGGCTCTATCTTAAAAAATACTATGCATGATATTTAGCCAGGGCTGATTATTGTGTATTATTGTACAGTTTTTTTGCATAGTTAGGTTTTCTTATGGTGATCGGGTTTGTTGATTAGCTTCCGTTTCTTATGGCAGATGTGAATGGAATATTTTGCTTACATAGGATTCACTGATGGTGCTAGTCGCCACACTCAAAACTCAGCTTCTGCTGCTTAGGTGATTTATACTCCTACGGGTCAGGTATTGTCTTCAAGAGGCATATGTTTACGGTCTTCTTCAAGCAATGTGGTTGAGTATAGTGTCGTTATCAAGTTATTGTGGGATGCCATTTCACATGGTGTTCTCTCTCTTGAGGTACATCTTGATTTGCGTTAGTAGTGTCACAGCTTAATGGCTTGTATCATGTTAGGGATCCTACATTATTATGAATATTCTTACGTGTGAGATTGTTAGAATGGCAATTTGAGAACATAACATACATACATGTTTCAAGAATTTTTAATCAAGTTGCTGACTCATATGCTAACTATGTGTTAGATTGGCATTTGTTTCATAGACCATAAGAATATCACAAACATACATTTTTCACATGATCATCATAAAAGTTTTTCATTAAACATCCAAAATGTGACATCATAATACATAAGTGTCATAATACAAAAATGGGGCTTTCGATCCACCAAAATATAATACATGGTAGTACAAAAATGTAGCACTCTCAGGTCTCTAATACTGCGGAGGAGGAGGGGGGTTCTGATCGTGGTAGCACACCACAGCTCTAGCTAGTCATCGGAATAACCGAACCCATGCTCGTGGTACACCAACCACCTGGCGGTGCATGGCCTCAGGCAAGTCCTCGACTTGTGCCATGAGTACCTTGTGTGTCAAGTGTACAAATTTTGTATGGATGCTTTGGAGTGTCCGCTCCGCATCCACACCCATGATGTCATCTCCTCTTACCCTCTGTATATGATGAGGGAAACCGTCAAGCCGTCGTGGTCCAACATCTGCGTACACATGACATATTGTCACTATGTGTCGTCACACCAAAACATGTCTTTTGAGTCAATATATCAAAAAAAACACAAAAAAATTAATAATTCAAAAAACTTAAAAAAGGAGGGTTTGGGATTCGTTACCTATATCACTGTATGCTACTCCTGGTGGTAGGGGCATGTCCGGATCTCCTCGGAAATCTATTCCCGCGTAGGGATAATCATCGATGGCAATAATCTGCCGCTGCCACCATGGAAAGTAGTCTGCTGGGTAGGGGTTAAACACCCTACCTCCACCCAATTTGCGCATAGAATCTTCCCAATGTCATTGGGTTGTATCTCGAACCTTGTGTGGAGGAACATCAACTCTAGGGCTTAGCCCCCGTACACGCTCAAAGAAGAACATGATCAGTATGCTACCGAAACCGAAGTTTCACACCCTGCCCATCTTGCAGTCACTGAGCTACTGCTTCATCTTACTCAATAGCGCAGTGCTCTAGTCATACACTGTGGGTCTCATGCACTCCACTGCATAGAACATCAATGGCCACGAGGTCTAGTGGAGTGATGTTATACCAGCTATCCTGTCAAGTTCCAATAGTATGGCCTTCAGGCCTAGTACCTAGATGGAGTTTGTCGAGATTTGACTCCCAACCTTTTTTGTGTCTAGAAAGTAGTATACTGCAATGTACTCATCAATGGTGAGGCCACCTCTGAGCCCGCGAGAGCGTAGGTTCACCACCTCTCCTCGTCGATACAATCCAGTAATGAAATATATGTCCTCCCCCTCTATACTGAGGAACATCCAATCGATATGAAAAGACTCCAAGTCTGGATCCTAGTAGTCTACTAGCATCTGCAGGAGTCTTGGTTCGGCCCTCAGGATACCAAGACACCAAAACTTATATACCCCACATGCATGTAGAGCTTGTTGAGCCATTAAATCACCCCGAACAGCCTCTTCTACATTTCCATGTTCCCTCTCCCTCCATTCTAGAACCATCCTGCACATTAAAAATAGTTTTTGGTCATTATTTACCTTAAAAAACCTTGTGCGCGTCCGCATACGCGACTATTTTCAAAACAGCCGCATATGTACGCAATTTTGGGAGGTTTTTCTATGTATAGCCAGCCCTATACGCGAAAAAAGCCCCGATATCTGCATGGGCCGAAACGACTATTTTAGACTGGCCTAAAAATCAAAATTAACCATGGAAATTGAAAAAATTTGCATTAAAATGGAAGAGGAGGACATGAGAAGTTACCTGGAACAAACGGTGTCGAATTTCGCCGGACGAAGTTCCCGGAATTCATCGTGGAAGTTTTGAGCTCAAATGGGTAAAAATTTCAAATGATATGGAATTTTTGAATTTTTTATTATTTATAGAAAATTTTTGAAATTTTTTACCCCCTTTCTATAGTTTTTAACCGTTTCTGACCATTTTGGACCGTTTTGGACTAATTTGATGATGTAGGAGTCCATTTTGAGCGTCGTTTTGACCGTGGTTTTGACCCGTTCGTGCCGATTTCAGGTATTACGTCTAAACAATCATATAGGTTAGATTTCACATCTGTTTGCACTTTGCATGACCTTATTACCATTTCATTATAACCTTAGGTATGAACCCATTCTATCTTCTCACGGAACCTTCTTGTTTTTTTAGAAGTGACATGATGTGAATGGTAGAGCTTGACCATACATGGGTGCCCTAGTTAGCTCCTTTTCTACATTTGGTTCCCATGCTGACATTTTTTTCTTTAGGCTATGGGAGTCCTTTGTATAGTATCGCCATGTCTTTGCGCAAGAGCCTCATACTCCTCTTGATCTTTTTCTGGCCTTTTTTCCCCAGGACTCCCTTATGTCAAGTTGTAATTGCATTATCATGAGTTTTTCCTACCTCATTGAGCCTTATGTCGGCTTCCCTGACTTTGATTATTAGCTATATAGCCCATGCTTGTCTCATGTCTAGCCACGCAGAGCCATTTTATATATCTTTTGCAACTTGATTCCCCATTTTCCCGGGAGGGGACTTTCCCCCGAGTGTCGTTATCCTACACATGTGTCCTTGCATTGAGCATAGGTATGTTCAGCTGCTTGGAGCTAGTTTGTTTTCCCATTCACACTCGTATCCTCCTAGTCTGTAACTATAAAGAACTTTTATTCTTTTTCAAGCTTTTTAAAATATTTGAAAAATTCCAAAAAAAATAAGAAAAAACCAAAAAGCCGAACAGGAAAAGATGTTATCTTTGGCAGCAGTCGAGTCATGTCGCCTTCGAACAGAGCACTGTATATCACATCCGTTGGTTGGGTTAATAGTTTGAATTTAGGAGTTGTACTTGTTTCTCTGAGTTTATCTCCACCGACTGGTTAAGCTTCCAGTCCCTATGGAGCCTCTGTCGATGCCTCCTGTATCACAGAGATCTCCTAGTTTTGTATATCGAGTCTATGTTGTTGTTGAGGCCTAGAAATTCACAGGAAACAACAGCAAGGGATTCTCCCCAATCAACGTTCTCAACTATCCCGTGACTATTTGGTATAGGGAATCCGTCCGGTTTGCGGTCTGGCTACCGTAGGTCAAGTAACAAAAACAAAGGGTTTAACCGGATTGTGGCCCGGTCCACTGTGTATATTTTTGTATTTTGACTTTAAGTATTATATGCAAGTGCCTATCTAAGATGCAGATTGATAAAGAATGCGAGGAGTGGTCACAATGTGATGCACAGGTTCTTACCTCTCATCTTAGACTCTCTCGCATCTAAATCACACACAACTGAAAAAACAATATTAACTAAGTTGTCCCTAGGGAGAAAGATTATCAATTAATGAGTAATGTAATACTATTCGTATGTTAAGATAAATCCCAAATAGTTGTTCTTAGAATCAAAACACATAAACATGAATAAAGATATGCACAACAAGATAGCTCGTTGTCTGTTAAAACATTCATTACTCATAGTGGAAATGATCACAAAATAAACCAGAGAACATTCATATAAGAACATAGGTTCAGAAAGTTAGAACGATCTCACAGTTAATGAAACACAGCTGAAAACGAAATAGTTCCCCTTCAACATTGTTCACTTCATCACATTTGAACATTCCACACAACACTTTCTCCAACAGGCAAAACTGTAATTTTATTATTGCAAAACGAAATAGTTCCTCTTACAACAAGTAGTTCACAAGTCTCTCTAGGAAAAATCCCCTCCTCACTCTTCCCTTTCTATATTTATACAAGAACCAGCTCACAACCTTTTGGTTGCCTCATGACCGTTTCGATCTCCAGTCTTTTCATTTACCGAATCTTCATGATCCAATGTTACGTTTCAAATAAAGACTTTTATAAAAAAAAAACGGGCATAGCTAGGTAACTGACAAACCACCCAAGCCTGGGCCTTTTCTCTTTAATGATTACGTTCTACCATTCCTCGATCCCTCTTCATACCCTTATCATTTTCTTCCTCGAGCAACAACTCTGCTACCTTATGCTTTAATATACTTTATCTTCCAACTACATCTTCTTGGCTGCAACAATCTTCAAAGGGATCTGAGAAAATATTCCTTTTCTGCGATCAACGAAAACTCATCATTTATTCTGACCATCTTTGATAAATATAAACCATAATACCAATAAAATAAGTACTGAAAGAAAAGAAAACCGGGGTTGGGTTTTCATGTGACAATTTCACCCTGAAGAAAAACAAGACACACTGGCCATTTACGAAATCAGTTATGAGCTCATAATAATCGGCAGCGGAAATGATTAAGAAACGGGCACATAAAAAACCCCCATCGGCGATTCGGAATAGTCGACATCGGTCGGTTAGTGGGCTACGCATCCGCAACAGCGTATAACCTACATTCTAGGGGTTTCAGCACACAAACCAAAATTGGCGTTATAAAACGTCGGGGTCAAACCTTCTAGAGCATCGAGTAGTTAGTGCACTACACAGCCGCCACGACGAAAGTTAAACGGTCAAGAAAATTCGCAGACTAGTCAACATCGGTGAAAGGACAAGCAATCCGATGGGCAGTTAGTCTATTCTGGGGCCGCAACGGTGGAATTTAATCGTACTTCGACCTCCAATCAGAGTCATAACACCTTCTAAAACATGCAAATCGAGATCTTTTTTCACCAAGAGAATGTGCGATCAGCCAAAGGCTTTAATTATCAACGCAATGTCTAACTGACCTCCAAAAAATGGAAACTGAAAATTCCATAATAAAACTTGGCCAAACCTTAGCAGTGATAAAATATCATAAAACTGCTAAGTCCTATAGTCTGAAACAATCACAGACCCAAACGAATTCCCAAAAAGCAAGAAAACCGGCCTCAAACAATCCAAACGTGTAGCACAGTGGGAACAAACGTCCTTCAACAAATAAACAAGGAGGGTCCAAAATTTCAAAAATTTGGGAAAAGTTGCAGCTGTAACAATTGGCGGCTCACCGGTGAACCCAGATCTCTGACTAAACTCATCTTTAAGCAACAGACTGTTTAGCAGTAAAACTGACATGCTAAATTCTTCTAGAGGTCTAGATTCCCATAATGTCAAATGTATGTACTTGTAATCATTGATGATAGTCCAATTTTAGGGAATGAAAACCCAAGATCTCAAAGTCAAGATAACTCTTTTGAGGCTAAGTAGGTGGATTTCATTTTAACTCTGTCTTTGGGTAGATTCCAGCTCAGACACCATAGGATTGTGACACATGGTAAACAGGAATATTCATTTGTTCCCCATTCCCATGCCACTTGGCACCTTTCATTTGTGGACTTTTGTCCTTTTGAGTCCTCCTCATGCCTTTCTTTCTGAATTTTATTCAGGCTCTTCTATCCATAGTGTCTTTTTGTGTGAGAGATGCATTTAATTTTCGGCTCACGGATGGAGAAGAACTTTTGGCAATCTGTACTCATATAATTCGGTACTTTGTTTCGATAAATATTGCTTTCTTAGGAGTTTTGACTCTCATTAGCCTTTTAGCTTTCCATTTTTTGGCATGGGATCATTTAGATATAATATACTATTTACCCTGCTCCCCTTTCCATGGGTCTTTTGCTGTAACCACCTGGGATGTTTTAGATGTGAAATGGGTGGAGCCTCGAAATAGTATTCTAGACCTTTTGATTCTGAGTTATTTCAGGGATTACGCTGGACCTCAATGTGTTCATAGCATTTAGGAAAACTATTTACTAGAAGAAATTCCATCATATTTAAACAATAAGACACAGTCTAATGCCCAAAGAATCTTAGTTTATCAAGGGTTCTGATGCTCTCCATGCAACCAAAAGTTTTCTTCTTTTATTGGAATCAGCAGAAAACTAAACTAAACAACAGGGAAGGAACAAATCAAAATGGAAAAACAAGTCAATTATTTATGTACAAAACAGAACAAAATAAAACAAAATCAAGAAAAATAAGGTTTAAGAACTAAACCATTTACTGGTAAGTTCTCCTCCCACCCCTGTAATTCCTACAATTTATATGTTGAGGGGCCAAGTTTTGCTGCAATCTAGATAGGGCCTACCCATAACTGTTGAAACTTCATGTGCTTTCCCTTCTCATCATGAGGGTGATCCAACTTAAGAACCAAATCTCCTATTTCAAATTCTTTTTTCCTAGCTTTGTGCTTATCAAACCACCTCTTCACTACCTCCTGTTATTGTTTAAAATGTTCTCTGGCCTTGGATCTAGATTCCTCTACCTTCAAAAGATTATGTATCCTCATCTGCAAGACTTCATTATCTAATCCTCTTGATTCTTGAGCTATTATGGAAGAAGGTAACATGATATTGGGGGGTAGAATGGCCTCTTTCCCATAAGCAAGGGTATACAGGGACACACCTAACAAATTCTTGGGGGTGACCCTATTATCCCAAAGGGAATTTGGTAATGCTGAATGCTAACTTCTATGGTTTTCTATCACAGTATTTTTTAAAATTCTAATCAGATTCTTGTTTGTAGATTCTGCCAAACCATTTCCTTGTGGGTAATAATTTGCAGAATAATGCAACTTAATTCCTTTTCATGAGCAAATGCAGTTAATCTAATAGAGGAAAAATAAGTAGCATTATCGAATACTAGAGAAATTGGAACTCCAAACCTGGTTATAATATGATCTTGCAAGAAGTCAATGACCGCATCTTCATTCACTTTATGCAATGGAATGGCTTCGACACAACGAGTGAAGTAATCGATTGCCATCAGAATATAATTTTGTTTCAAAGAAGAATTTGGCTTTATCTCTACAATGATATTCATTCCCCACTGCTCAAAAGGCTCCGTTATCATCACAGGCTTTAATGGTCCTTCTGCTTTAACTTGTCTTCCACCACACCTTTGATAGATGTCGCACTTTCTGACATGGGCATGTGCATCTTTGAATAGTGTGGGCCAATAGTATCTGGCTCTGAGAATTTTATGGGTTGTTGTATCTCCGAAAAATTTTCCTCCAGCAGGCCCATCATGTGAGTCTATCATGACCTTCTTCGCATCTTCTTTCTCTAAGCATCTAAGAAGGACTCCATCATAATTATTTCTGAATAATATTCCTTCAATAATCTGATATGAGGCTGATTTAAGATGTAGTGCTCTTCTTTGCTTAGAATTCCAATGTTCTGGTAACAATCCATCCCGAAGGTAATGCACAAGGTCTCGAAACCAGGAGTCCGAAGCTGTGAAAAGAGGACATACATCCATCAAATGTAACTCAGCTTCGTCCTCCCAGTTATTTTCTTCATTGTCTTTACTTTGAGTCATTAGTTTGCATAATCCTTTCCCTTTAACTATGGAGGTTGGCTTGAATTTGAGGTCATACTCCTGTAGAGTTGTTACCCATTTGCCTCTCCTTTCTCCTAATTCCTTTTGTACGAAAAGAGACCTCACAGCTGGGTGTGGAACTATTACCTTTGTCCGGTTCTTAAGTATATATGGTCTGAATTGTTTTACTGCTTTGAACACTGCGTAAGCTTGTTTATCCACAGCTGGGTAATTCAATTCGGCCCCTTGTAGACCAGTGCTCATATATGATATGGGGAACTCATCTCCCCCATCTTCCTTCTGGGTAAGCACCGTTGCTAGTAAATCGTCAAATGCAAAAGTGTACAAAATAAAATCTTTCTCAAAATCCGGACTCTTGAGGGAGGGTGCGTGCGCAACAGCTGTCTTTATTTTACTAAATGCACTCTTCTCTACATCAATCCACTTGAATTGTACACTTTTCTTTACCATTTGTTGCAAAGGTTTAACAATTTGAGCGAAATCTGGCACAAACCTTCGCACGAAATTTATTGTCCCCATAAATGATTGCATGCCCTTTTTATTATGCGGTAAGGGAATCTATTCGATCACTTTGATCCTCTCTGGGTCTATGGAGATCCCCTTCTTTGAAACCACGTGACCTAGTAACTTACCTTCAGTAACGGCAAACACGCACTTCTTGGGGTTTAATGAGATACCATATTTTCGGTAGCGTTCAAAATTCTGTTTTAGATGGAATGCATGTTGCTCCCTTTTCTTTGAGAATATTGTGATGTCATCGAGGTATACTATAGCACTACGGCCAATCAGACCGCTGTTACAGAGAGAAATTTCTATGGCTTGGGGTACCACAACAGATAGCTTGACTCCAGAAATCAATCATTTCCAATATGCAATAGAAATTAAATGTCTAACACTAA
The DNA here is from genome assembly GCA_001517045.1 of Pseudotsuga menziesii. NCBI lineage: Eukaryota > Viridiplantae > Streptophyta > Pinopsida > Pinales > Pinaceae > Pseudotsuga > Pseudotsuga menziesii. Next base: position 310,953 of record LPNX010914897.1, on the reverse strand, counting down.
AGGATCAGACCTCGTACCTTATTCTGGATGGTTGAAGTAGATCCCCATTGAGCTTTCCAACTTCAGCTTGAATTGATAGATTACTTCCTCAACAACGAGGAAACAAT
>LPNX010914897.1:262647-310481 GCA_001517045.1 Pseudotsuga menziesii | reverse complement strand
TCAAGGCATAGGGAAGGCCAAGAGTCAAGTGAGTTGGATCCATGTCAAGGAAAACTCCAAAAGGATTTGGATTTTGTACACATCCCGATGTACGCGGTTTTATTGGTCAAACCCGCGTCTATACGCGATTATAGGTTTAAAAGTCACGTGTTTCATTTTTCACATGTTTTTAGGGATGGTCAAGGAAACATCAAAGGACAAAAAATGGTCCAAGGGGTCTAAGGAGTCCGTAGCGGGACAGGGGAAGGCCATACAAAGTGTGATTCACCTAGAGTGGTGAAATCAACTATAAAAAATGCCCCCTAATGTGTGAGGTCGGAGGGGTCATACGATGGCAGAAATACATTATAAGTCCATCCCAGAAGTGGAGTGATGAAGGATCTCAAATGGAAGACCAGCCACCCAATCAGCATAGTACAATAATACAACTCTGCACATAACTGCAAATACATATAGCAGTCCCAGATACATAAGAGTACAATGGCCATGAATAGGCATGATACAATATATCACATAAGTGGTCATCGCCACGTACAATATACATAGATCAGAATCTCCATGATGAATATATACAAAGGACCATGATCTCCATAATGGCTGAAGATATATAACATATCAAGATCTCCATAGTGGCTGGAAATGTCTGACATATAATAGAATCAAGTCACGAGAGCTGAAATCTCATGAACACTGGAACGATCAATGAGGTAGCATAAAAGAGATGCCACCAATATGGAAAGTCTTCTACACAAACCGCTATGAGTACATGTCCTACTATGCGAATATAGGTGTCGAGGTCGAACATAGTAGTCCATCGTCTGATTACCGGTCATTGATGTATACCGTTAACAGACGCGAGACCACCCACCGATAATGAAAATGGGAATCAAGGTACTAAAGTGCAAACTAACAAGTGTGAATAAATGTGTTGAGGTCGAACACTTGAGAGGATCCATCGATCAGGGGACATTGATGTATTCCCAAAGACTGTTGATGGCGAGAGAACCTACCACTAATGACTGCAAGTCTCAAGGCACTCATAATGACTCTAAATTCCAATCCCAGAATAAATGATCTGAAGTCGATGGGATGAAATCCCCTAGAAGGAGGGCATTAAGGCATCCCCCATCATCCAACACGAGGTACTCAGCAAAGCTGTATAATGTGGAAGGACTCGATCATAAGGTGCACGAACCAGTAACTGTATCGGGAATGGTCGACGTGCAAAGTCAAGATAACTGAGGATTGGCCAACTCAAGTTTCAAATTCCTTCGAACAAGAGCATAATGGCATATGGTGACTAAATAAAGGCAGCATAGACTTAATATACAAACTGGGACATCTCTGCGACATAGGAGGCATCGACAGAGGCTCCATGGGGACTAGAAGCTTAACCAATCGGTGGAGATAAACTCAGATAAACGAGTACAGCTCCTAAAGTCAAACTATAAACCCAACCAATGGATGTGATGTACAATGCTCTGTTCGAAGGTGACACAACTCGACAGCTGCCCAAGATAACATCTTTCCTTGTCTGGCTTTTTGGTTTTTTTATTTTTTTGGACTTTTTCAATTATTTAAAAAGCTTGAAAAATAATAAAATTGCTTTATAGTTACAGACTAGGAGGAGACGAGTGTCATAAGGGAAAACAAACTAGTTCCAAGCAGTGGAACATACCTATGCTCAATGCAAGGATACATGTGTAGGATATCGACACTCGGGGGAAAATCCCCTCCCGCTAAAAAGGGAAACAAGCTGCGAAGGATATAAAAAATGGCTCCGCATGGCTAGACATGAGACAAGCTCAGGCTATATGGCTGAAACGCAATGTTAGGGAAGCTGGCATAAAGCTCAATAAGGTAGGAAAAGCTCATGATAATGCATTCACAACTTGACATGAGGGATTCCTGAGGGAAATAGGCCAGCAAAAGATCAAGAGGAGTATGAGGCTCTTTTGAAATGCCATGGCAGTACTATACAATGGACTCCCACACCCTAAAGGAGGAAACATCAGCATTGGCACCAAATCAAAATAAGGTGCTAACTAGGGTACCCATGTAAGGTGAATCTCTACCACTCATATCAAGCCACTTCTAAAACAGCAAGGAGGTTATGTGACATAATAGAGTGGGTTCGTACCTAAGGTCATGATGAGATGGTCATAAGGTCATGCAAAATGCAAACGATGATGAAACCTAACCTATATGCCAGTTTAGACATGATACCTGATATCGGCACGAACGGGTCAGTCCAAGGGCTGAAACGGCACTAAAAAAGGTCCTCTACATCATGAATTATGTCAAAAACGGTCCAAAATGATTAGAAATTGTCGAAACTATAGGAAAGGGGGTAAAAATTTTCAAATATTTGAAAATTTTCTATAAATACTAAACAATTCAAATATTATAAAACATTTGAAACTTTTACCCATTTGAGCTCAGATTTTCAACAGCAAATTCCACAAGATCCAGCTGGCGGAATCCACCACCGTTTCTTCCAAGTATTTACCCATGCTCTTCTCTTCCATTTCAATGCATTTTTTATCAAATTCCATGGTCAATTAAGCTTTCTAGGCCAAACTAAAAGGGGCACTGCGGCCCATGTGGAAATCGAGGGTTTTTCCACGTATAGGGCTGGATATACGCGGAAAATGCCCCCATAGTCGTGTACATATGCGGTTGTTTTAAAAACAGTCGCGTATGAGGCCGCGCATAAGGTTTTTTCAATAATCTAATGGGAAAATTTGCAATTTCTTGTGCAGGATGGTCCTAGAGTGGAGAGAGCGTGAACATGGTGAGGTAGAGGAAGCAATAAGGGCCGATCTAATGGCTCAACAAGCTCTATGTGCATGTGGACTCTATAAGTTTTGGTGTCTTGGTGGCTTGAGGGCCAAACCAAGACTATTGCAAATGCTGGTGGATTACTAAGATCCAGACTCTGAGTCCTTCCAGATAGATGGGATGTACTTCATTACTGGGCTTTCCCGATGGGGGCAGGTAGTGAACCTTCATTCTCATGGTGGGATGACTATCGACGAGTACATTGTGATGTACTGCTATCCAGACACAGAGAAGGTGGGGAGTTAGGTCCCTACCAACGCTATACAAGTGCTAGGACTAAAGGCCATACTATTGACATTGGGCAGGATAGCAGGCTTGGCATCACTCCACCAGGCCTCACGGCCTCTGATGTTCTATGCAATGGAGTGCATGAGACCCACGATTTATGACTGGAGCACTACACTATTGAGCAACATGAAACATCAGCTCAATGAGTCTAAGGCAGGAAAAGTGCAGAAATTCAGGTTCAACAGTATATTGAGCACGTTTTTCTTTGAGCGTGTTCCAAGATTGAGCCCCAGAGTGGACGTTCCTCTTCACGGGGTTCGAGATCCAACCCAATGGCATTGGGTAGATGCTATGCGCAGATTGGGGGGAGGTAGGGTGGCCAACCCTTATCCAATTGACTTCTTTCTGTGGTGGTGATGACAGATAGTTGCCATCGATGACTACCCCTATGCAGGGATAGATTTCCAGGGGGACCCGGACATGCCGCTACCACCAGGATCGGCATATGGCGATATAGGTAATGAATCTTGACCCTCTCTTTTTTAATTTTTGAGTTATTTAATTTTTTTGTGTTTTTCGATTATATGAAATCAAAAGACATATTTTTACGTGACAATACCTAGTGACATCTACCATTTGTGTGCAGATGTGGGACCACGGCGACCGGAAGGCTTCCCTCGTCACAAACGGAGGGGAAGAGGAGATGATATCACGGGTGTGGATGCAGAGCGGACGCTCCAGAGCATTCATACCAATTTTGTGAGGTTGACACACAGGGTTCCCATGGCACAAGTCGAGGAATTTCTTGAGGCTATGCAGCGCCAGGTGGTGGGTGTACCACGAGCATGGGTGCGATTATTTCGACGTCTAGCTAGATCCGTAGTGACCTTCCATGATCACAACCCTCCTCCTCCTCCACAGTATTAGATACCTAGGAGTGTATACATTTTGTACTACCGTGTATTATATGTTGGTGGCTCGAGAGCCCCAATTTTGTATCATGACACTATGTATTACCACATTTTGGATGTTATATAAAAAAAATTATGGTGATCGGTTTATTTATTTACATGTGTAAAAATTGTGTTTGTGATGAATTTATTGTGAATGAAACAAATGCCAATCTAACATGTAGTTAGCATATGAGTCAGCAACTTGATTATTAATTCTTGGAATATGTATATATGTTATATTATCAAATTGTCATTCTAATAATCTCACACGTAAGAATCTTCTTAATAACGTCAGATCTCTAACATGGTATAAACCATTAAGTTCTGACACTACTAACTCCGAATCAAGACATACCTCAAGAGAGAGAATTCCATGTGAAATGGCATCCCGTAGAAGCTCAATAATGGCACTATATTCAGCCACATTGTTGGAAGATGGCCGCAGACATACGCCTCCTAAAGACAGTACCTGACCCATAGGAGTATAAATCACCCAAGCAGCAGAGGAAGAGTGTTGAGTGTGACAGCTCGCACCATCCGTGAATCCTATGTAGGTGGAAGATTCCATTGACATCTGCCAAAAGAAACGAAAACTCATCACAAACCCGATCACTATAGGAAAAAGACCTAACTATGCAAATCTGTACAATAATATACAATAACCATCCTTGGTTGAAAATCATGCATAGTAATTCTTGAGATAGAGCCCATTTCTAGGCTCCATCGAGGTTGTTCCCTCGTAATCCACTAACTCATAAGCACCCTTCTCTAAGACACATTTGACTACGTAAGGACCACACCACATGGGATTAAATTTTCCTATGCCCAAGGGTTCTTTCGGTTGATCCCACAAAAGGACCAAGTCTCCCTCACTACACCTCCTTGGACAGACAGACTTATCGTACTAGACCTTTACGCGACGTTTATTGACTTCCAGATCCACCAAGGCATCTCGACGCCGCTCATCAAGTTGCTCAAGGTGGACCAAACGCTCCTCCAATGGTGAAGTGTCTGGTAAGATTTCTACAACTAGCTTCAAAGAAGGACTCTCGCATTCAACCGGAAATATTGACTCCACTCCATGTACAAGTTGATATGGAGAAAAACCCATGGCAGTCTTAACAGCGGTTCTATATGCCCACAAAGAAGGATATAACATGATATGCCAATTATTCTTGCTTTGTGCGATGGTTCGTTGGAGAATGGATTTGAGTGATTTATTCACTGCTTCTACCTGTCCATTCGCTTGAGGGTAGTAAGAGGAGGAATGCTCTTGCTTGTACCCTAACTTTGATGCCAACTCTTCGATCATACGATTATGGAAGTACGAGCCATGGTCAGTGACAAGCTCTTTCAGAATTCCCAACCGAGTAATAATTTTGTTGAATATGAAGTAGGCGGTTGTCTCACAGTCAGATTTAACTGTAGGCATAGCCTCATCCCATTTCGTGAAGTAATCAACAGCCACTATAATATGATGGTGCCCCCCATCTAAAGCTGGGTTGCAATCCATAAAATCGATCCCCCACTTAGTGAAGGGACCAGCGGTGATAATGGGATGTAACGGGGCAGGTTTCGAGTGCATATTACATGCAAACACCTGGAAAGGGTGGCACCTCTTAACCGCATCTACACAATCCTTAAAGATCGACGGCTAGAAATAACCCGCTCTTAAGATCTTTTGAGCTGTAGAAAGCCCAAATAAATGATCACCACACGCCCCTCCGTGGTAATCATTCAGCACTACCTCAACCTCTTCATGAGTTAAACAACATCGTAAAATGGAATCTACCCCACGGTGGTACAAAGTGTTATCCACTATGAGGTAGTTCTTAGACACGTGACGTAATCATCGTCGTTCATCTCGTGAGAGGTGAGTAGGGACCTTCAATGTTTGTAAATATATTATGATATCCCCACACCATGGGTCTAAAGTTGAGATTAAGAATATGTGTTCATCGACAAATGTATCTTCACAAACCAACTCCTAAACCTCGCTTGGGAAATTCGATATAAGCTCTGCAAAAATTAAAGACTTCTTCGATTTTGCCGAAACAAATTCGAGATCGAATTCTTGAAGAATGACAATCCATTTATTCTATTTTCCCCCAATCATCCTTCGAGTGAGGACGAATTGAAATGGATTGACATGGGCCACAACCAAGGTCTGGCAAAGGAGAATATAATGTCTCAACCGCTGAACCGCATGTACGATAGCTAAAGCAAGCTTCTCGACATGAGAATAATGAATCTCTGCATCAATAAGGTTTCGGCTCAGATAATATATGACATGCTCTTGGAGCTCCTCATCCTCTTGAACCAAAACCATACCAATCATCTCCATGGATGCGGCCACATAAAGTAGAAAACCACGGCTATAGTCTGGTGGACTAATCACCGGTGCCGATGCTAGGGCTCGCTTGAGCGCATCAAAGGACTCTTGGGCTCGCTCATCCCAACAAACTTGGGGTGTCCTTCTTCAATAGACGCATGAAGCCTTTAGTCAAATTGGCAAAGTTGACAACAAATCTCCATAAGAATTTTGCCATGCCTTGCAAACATTGAAGATGACGAATATTCTTCAGGGGAGACAACTGAAGTATTGAATCAACCTTCAAAGGGTCGACTCTTATGCCCTCTTTAGAAACGATGAATCCTAACAAACGACCTGACTTCACACAAAAGATGCACTTATGAGGATTTAATCTAACCAAATAGTGTTGGCATCTTTCGAATACCAATCTCAAGTGATAGGGATGACACATTCTCATACAAGAATGAGCAGCAAGGTCATCCAAAAATACTTCGATGATCAACTTGATATCGTGGAAGATCAAGGTCATTGCCTGCTAAAATTTAGCTCCGACATTTTTAAGGCCGAAAGGCATTTTCTGATATGCAAAAGTTCCCCAAGGACAAATAAATGCAGTCTTATGTTGGTCCTCAGGTTTAATTTGTATCTGATTATACCTGGAAAATTCATCCATAGAGGAAAAAACCTCGCTACCCGCACACTCATCCAAAATATGATCAATAAATGGTTTGGGGAAATTGTCCTTAGGACAGGCACAATTTAAATCGCGAAAATCAGTACATATGCAGATCGCTCCCTGCTTCTTATCCACCGGAACGGGGTTTGAAACCCACTCCGTCAAGGGAACGGAATAGATAAAACCGGCGTTTAACAGCTTTTCTATCTCTACCTTAATCGCGGGTGCTTTCCTAGGATTCACCGCATGTCGAACAGGCTTAGCATTGGGGTAAGTCTTAATCTCGTGCTCGACAATACGAGGGTCGATACCTGGTATTTCGTCATAAGACCAAGCAAAGATGTCATGGAATTCCTTAAATAGCTCGGTGTATTCTAGAATCTCAGCATGGGAACATTCCGCCCCAATATAGCATTCTCAATCCTGCCAGGATCGCGAGAGATGTTGATAGGAATCATTGAAGATATGTTTTCCATGTTCCCATTAGCCATCTGACCAAGAGTGCTTAACAGAACCATAGGACTACCAACTCTCACACTAAGAACCACCCTAAAGTCCTCATGCTCCAAGCGGTCAAGCTTGGGAAGGAAGTAAGATCTATGATGGAGTTCCTCCCATGGTGGCTCAACTCCCGACATAGCCTCAATAATTGCTTCATCTAAAGGGAAAACCATATCAAGGCAGTCGTGCACGTGAGAAGACTATACTGCCCATGTCGGCAGCACATAAGGGTCCTCCTCCTTCGTTCACAAAGAGGAAGGGCTAGGATCTGCAACACACTTGAGATTAGCTTGGTAAGCTATCATAGTAGCAGGAAGCGGCACGTCCGTCACGATGGGCTCACTCGGAGTACTCGGTGTAGGTAGAATCCAAGGATCTTCCATATGAATCGTGCGAAAAGACACCGATCTCATAGATTTCAAAGCCTCACAGGAACTAGAACCTATCATAAGAATCGGTGCAGGAAAACTAAAGCTTCCCATGAGGGATGGATACATGCCTACACCCACACTCCCAGTTGCTGGCTGAGAGTGCTCAACGATCGGGATCAAAGCTCCCGAAGATGTAGTAACAGACGGATTCTTGAATGTCGTTCGATCAATTGTGACTATCTTCCTGTTATGTGGAAATCATACAACGCGAAATAGGGAAGAAGCAACGGCTTGCATACTATACATCCAATTCCTACCTAGTAAGAGATTGTAGTCAAGAGGTGCATCAACCACCTCGATCTCTATTGCAACGGGGTCTTCCCTCCCAAACGGACTTTAAGGGAAGGAAGGATGTCGTGTGGCCTAAACGATCTCCATCGAACGTAGTTAACATGGTAATTGATTTAGACAACTCAGGGGAACCTAAACCCTTCCAACATGATAAATACATCACAGAAGTAGCAGCGCCTTTGTCAATCACAGTGCGCTTGACAATCATATTAAGACATTCTACGTGAATCAAAAGAGACACATATTAAGGCAAGCGAGGCTGAATTATTGTGGTTTCAAATTTAATCACAGAGGAAGAATCATCATCGTTCACACCAAGTGTAGAAAGCAACACCTTCCTTTACGAAGGACAACTCTGAAGCACTTCCAATGCAGACATCGCACAAGGAGTTTGGCCCAAATCCTCGACAACTGAATAGTTCTGGGCAGCTCGAGCATTAGGATTGTGCCCCAAACGCTTAAGGACTCCCTTAGGAATGGGAGGTGCAACTTCAGGTTTATCCATAGGTTTCTCAATACGCAAAGGGGATTCTAGTGGATCAGGCTCTTTACCTAGGCTGGGTTGTGATTAACCATAATCTTTCGCACGGGTCACAACTTTCGCAGCACGGACCATGTTAATGCAACCACGACCACTACCCTCCGATGGATATTGATCACCACCAGATTGATCATGGCTCCTCAAGTTCATATTTTGATTGTGCGGTAAAGGGTTAGTTAGCACAGTTGGGCCTTGTGACAAGAACCTCGAGGCTTCCTCAATACGAGGGCACAAGTAAGTGAGGTGATCGTCCTCACACAATTTGCAAGGGAATTTAACCTTCTGTTTAGCTTGCTTGTCCCCCCCAGCATTATGGCCATTCTTGTCATTACTATTAGCATTCTCATTCTTATTCCCACCCTTACGATTATTCTTACCCTTTTTTCTATTCCGTCTGGGCTACTGGTTACCCTTCTGGTCCGACGATTGCACAGAAAGTACACTCGCCATTTGGGCGGGTTGAGACGAAGTCGTAGCTTGTCCTGAAGCAGATTGGTTGATTGACAATTGACTAACTTGTTTTGCAACCGAATCTGCAGGTTTCGCACTTGCACAACCCACAATGCCATCGACATGTGGTCCAGGTTTGACTTTGGGGTCGAAACTAGAACGCGGAGCGTTGGGAATAATCTCATATAACAAATCAAACTGAGCATAAATCAAGTCCAATTCCTATGCCCTAAAAATCGTGTGTTCCTCATTCTGCACTCCGAATGTAGAAACATCCTTCGCTATATATGGAAATAGCGACTTAACGAACCATTCAAGGAGGAATTTCGGCGGTATAAAGGATTTAATTAACCTCTTATGTCTACGCCACTCTTGAATATGATCGGAGATATGTGTGGCTTTATCCTGCTGAAATGTCGACAAGAGTTCAGTACCAACGTCATAGCACACTAGTAGCTGGAAGTGATTAATAAATGTCATCGCAAGGTCGTCGAACAAAGCGAAAGCTCCCCTAGGTAACTCTATATACCATTTCACGGCAGGCCCTGTAAGGGTGCGTTGAAATAGTCTCAAACGGATTGAGTCCTAGTGTAAGGAATTCGAAGAGCACCATAGGTGAAATGTAGTAACGTGTTCGCTTGGATCCTCTCCCGGTTTTCCCTCAAACTTAGTTATGTCCAAGGGAAGCTTAGTAGGGACAGCCAGCCAAGCTGGGTCATGAGCTACAGGATCATTCGTCAATCTCGACAAGTCAGGAAGATTCGGCATTGCGAGGAAAGGGAGCCTAGGATGATGAGGTCAATGGACCGCTCCCTTATTCATATAGGTTTGATTACCACCATGGCCTTGGCCATAGTGCCCTCCTCCTGTTTGACCCGTATAGGGTGGCGTGGAAGCACCATAGTGTGGTGGACCTTGACTATTAGGAGCTACAAAGCCATAGTTCGGAGAATAAGCAGGTTTTTGATACCCACCCCCATAAGGTGAAGAACTTTGTCCCAACTGCGTCCCATAATAGGGTCCATAAGTCATCGCATGAGATGTCCCATGAGACACTTCGTAAGTAGGAACATATGCTCCAGAAGTAGGAATATACATTCTAGAAGTAGGAATGTGACCTCTAGAAGTATGAGCATGACCTCCCAAAACAACGGGTGGTACATGAAGCTGAGACACAACCGGTCTAGTAACCGCAGTACGGACATAACTCGTAGTAATGTTTCGGCCCGAAGGACCACGTGAATAAGGTGGAGGGTGAACATTTGAAGAACTAGGGATAGAGGACTGAGGGACCTGAGTAATTATATACGTACTATTCCCTATAGTCACTCGTGTCGGATCTGGTATCCTAATAGGATCACTAACCCTAGACCTAGGAGAAATATGTGATGTAACTTCCACCACCGGGATGGAAGGTGCAATGTGACTAGTGCTCCCAAACCTCTTCGCATGGTAAGGAATGAGAGTGCCCTCAGGCATAGTCTTAGGCTCGAACTCAGATTCGACATTAAATGCCAAATCATGTGTGGGAAAACCAGACATACCATAACTACCATAGCTAGTGCTGGCGGGTTCAAAATGAGTCTCGGCATCCTCCGGCATTCCATACCAGTAATGCGTCAATGGGGAATCAACCCTAGAGTGAGTAGGTCTATCATGAAAGGTTCCTACCTCAGAAATCACAGGACCTAACTCAACCAATTCTGGTGAAGGATCGTAAGTAGCAGTAAACTCCCCATCATCTACACAAATGGGAGAAGGTGGTTCAGGAATACCTTCTATATGGTCTCCCATGGTGTGTGAATCAATGTGCGAAGTAGTCTTCCTGGACTGTCGAGGTCTCTCTCCCAAAGGAGGAGGAGATGTAGAAGGGAGAAGTCCTGCTAAACAATGAGAACGGCGAGGATCCGTACTCGAATCCACAATGACTCAAAAAATAGAAAAGACTCTTTATTTATGCAAACCCTAGGAAAGCTATCATGCACAGAGCATTCACTAATAAAATCTAAATCCAAATGCAAGCAATCAAGGGCAGGATAAGTGAGCTCCCGAATGAAGCAGGTATGTCTCGCCTAGGAGAGGCTTGAGACTCCCATACACAATAAGAGGAGGTACGTAACCAATTATTGTGGCCCTCAGCTTCAACGCGTAAATCTACTGTGTTGTCCGACCCCAACCTGGTCGGGACACCCATAGAATAACCCCTGCAAAGTACCCCCTCGATATCCTAGGTAAGGCCACTAAGGTCACCTCAATATAATCAATTCTCAGGCGGACAGTCGCAGGCGGGATTGACCGTATGGGCAGGGCAGCAAAGCCCGAAACTCTCGAAAGAGCCCCCAGATACGAATACAATCCTGGAAATATCTCTGGTGCTACTCAGTTATGACTAGGGGTCATCCCAATCAATAACCGCTCACACTGCCTCGTGCTTAACTCCCTTTTGAGAGGAGGATCCTGAGAAACACTGGTTATACCAAGGATTTCACACACTCACCTGGACAGACACATACATGTTGTTGTTTAGTGATCTTGGAGAATTTACTCACAATGAACTATTCCAAGATCCTAAAACCTAATCTTGTTGGTGCACCCTATAAAAGAAAAGAGTGTAATTCATTTTAATTAAGCGTTGATTTTAATTGGCTTTATTACTCAAAAGAGGGATATGGTCGTGCAACTAATGGTGTTATCACGCAACATGAAGTAAAATGCACACCTAACAATCAATGCAAATGCATTGTGTCCATGAAAATAGGGTATGCTACTACGTGAAATGCACAATTTTCCTTCAAATGATAAATGCAAGCTTTCCTATATGAAATCCTAACTAATACTCCAAAGCAACTCTAGTGCAAATACAATGCAAAATGCAAAATGCGATGCATGATGATAAGCAAATGCTTTTGGATTTTTTGAAATAAAATGAGATACAAAAAGCAAAAGAATGATTCTACAACCCCTAGACTCTGCAAGCACACTCAAACAGCACTCAAGCAAAGCACTAAGGTAAAATAAATCTAATGCACTAATCCCAAACGAAAAATCAAAAATGCCATGACAAGAAACTTCTTAAAAAAAAATTAGCCTAAAAAAAAAGTCTCTGGTCAGAAACAGAGGTATAAACAAACTCAGACAGTGTCAAAGGAGACTCAGTAATCATCAAACTTCACCCAGCAACCATTTAACTTCCACTAAAAGGCAAAACTAAGGGCATACGCGATTGTTCGCAGTAAACCCACGTGTATATGTGGAAATCATAGAGAAACCCGCGTGTATACACAACTGTGAGTTAAAAACCCACGTACAGGAAGAAAGGTGCATAAAAATCAAGGCAAATAGACAAGCTGAGACAAACTTCACACCAATCAGACACTACCAGGTAAACATGCCCCCAGACCCAACACAAAAACAAGAGAGAAAGAGCAATTCAAATTCATTGAATGCCGATAGAACAACCCCCAAAGGACAACTACTAGGAACTCCCCAATGGAGTCACCAATTCTACTAAGGAGAGAAATTCCTATGGCTTGGGGTACCACAACAAACAGCTTGACTCCAGAAGTCAATCCTTTCCAATATGCAATAGAAATTAAATGTCTAACACTAAAGGATCAGACCTTGTACCTTATTTCGGACGGTTGAAGTACATCCCTGTTGAGCTTTCCAACTTCAGCTTGAATTGATAGATTACTTCCTCAACAACAAGTAAACAATACAAGCATTCTATATATCATGCTGTTAGATCTATTCTAGCATATATAATCAATAATGTATAAGCATTTGACATAATCCCATGGATAAAATATTCATTCAAACACACATTATTGGACAGGAAAAGATATTTATATTAATATAAATCAGAGATTACAATAGATACAACCTCTGTCGGCACGTCTGCGAATCGGAGACACTGAAACCCCCACTTGGGCCTCCACCACTTCAATCCTCCATCTCTCGATAGCAAGCTCACAAGCAAAAGGAAAGCTTGGGAAGAACACAAAAGTGCTCCAAGGGACAAAGGGATGCAGACTCAAGCATAAGTTCGGCAACAATGGACTATAGTTTCTTTGCTCTCAACTCTCTCATATGCCTTCAATGTACCAAGGAGTTCCTTATATAGCTTTTCAAAGGGGTAATGAAAGGTCAAATCCGAGCGATCTCAAGGCATAGGGAAGGCCAGGAGTCAAGTGAGTTGGATCCATGTCAAGGAAAACTCCAAAAGGATTTGGATTTTGTACACATCCTGATGTACACGGTTTTAGTGGTTAAACCCGCGTATATATGCGATTATAGGTTTAAAATTCGTGTGTATCATTTTTCACATGTTTTTAGGGATGCTCAAGGAAACATCAAAGGACAAAAAATGGTCCAAGGAGTCTAGGGAGTCTGCAACGGGACAGGGGAAGGCCATACAAAGTGTGATTCACCTGGAGTGGTGAAATCAGCTATAACAACCGTGGAAAGCTATGTCCATAGCCCTCTAAAAAGTAGCTCCAGCATTTATGAGTCCAAAGGGCATCCTTCTGTAAGCAAAAGTCCCCCATCTAGTTCTGAATGTAGTTTTAAGTCTGTCTTCTTCAGCTACTAACACTTGATTGTAGCCTGAGAATCCATCTAATAAATAAAATAATTCAGAACCCGAAACCATTTGCAATATCTTTTCCATGGGTGGGACGGGATAATTGTCTTTATCCGAAGCGCAATTTAGGTTTCTGAAATCCACACATAGTCTAATTTCTCTAGATTTATTCCTTACTGGTACCAGATTTGAGACCCATTCTGAGTGTCTGACTTTGAAGATAATTTTAGCATCCAACAACTTCTTTACTTCATTCTGAATTAGAGGCTCCAATTTTGGATGCATTTTCCTTAAAGGTTGTTGATAAGGCTTGACCCCAGATCTGATGGGGATAACATGTTGAATAATATTGGTGTCATACGTCTTCAGATCTTCATACGTCCAGGAAAAAACATCTTTGTATTTTTTGAACAGACTCATGAACCTATTCCTTTCACATGGAGAGCAACACTTTCCCAAATTCACATACCTAGGCTCAATTTCAGTCCCCAAATTAATTAACTCAAACTGTAGAGACGAGCTATGGGTCTTCACATTCACTGGCCTTCTGAATTTCTCATTTAGATCAAACATCCGCTCTGAAGTCCTGACTCCTTCGGGAATAAAATTATCAAATTTTAGCTCGGCTTGATGTTCTTCATCATCAATAATTTCCCCTTTGAAGATCTCGTCATTAATCAAGCATTCTAGAATCTGCTGATCATCATCAAAAACTCGGATATTGGTAATCATATCTGGAACCGAAGGCTTGAAAAGCAATTCAATAGAACACCGGTTATTAGAGGGCACAAGCCTCGCAACTGAGGTGGCCAACAAGTCAGCTGCCACATTCTTAAGTCTAGGAATTGATACAATGTTAAATGCATGAAAATATTTAAGCAAATCCCATACTTCATTTTGATAAGCTTTTAAATGAGGAGAAATGCAATGTATTTGATTTCAAATGTTTTTTACAATTATTTCAAAATCCCCATACACTTTCATATTTTCTACCTTTAACTCAATTGCTTTTCTTAGTCCCTAAACTAGTGCTTCATATTCGGCTGTGTTATTGGTACATTCAAACTCTAACCTACATGAAAGAAAATGTTTATTTTTCTTAGGATCAATCAGGACACAACTGACTCCTAACCCCTCCAAAGTTTTAGACCCATCAAAGAAAAGCGTCCAAAAATCGCTTACCACTACTATACGTGAAACAACATCTACATCTATAGCTAAATCTACTATTTTACAATCAATTTCATCAGCCTCTGAAAACCGAAGGAGATCAGGTTGAGCATCCGATGTATCGTTGGCTTCTTCCACTTGATAGTTTCCTGGTTCTAGCTCAATAAAGTAATTTCCCAAAACAAAATTCACTGGTTCATTTTTACCTTCAAACTGAGTAACATTGTGTTTCATGTGGGGCTCTCTTAAAACTTTAATTTGATTTGGGATTCCTTTATAAGGTATCCACAGATGTGACCAGTGCGAGGTAAAATATCCGCTCATCTTTGCCGACCAATCTCTGCTTAAAACAAGTCTGTAAGCTTCAGGTATGTCAGCTACCACAATGTCAATGAATTGACATACCTTATCATTTGAAGATAAGCCATTTATCCAATTACCTTCACATTCATTCTATCCAACTGAATGACCCTCTGAGTAGATGGTTTAGGTTGTCCATTTATCTTTTTGCAGATCGATAGCGGCATAACATTGACTGATGCCCCCGAGTCTACTAGACAGTTGTGCACGTTGTGGTTGAAAATTTCAAAAGTCAGGAGGAAAGGTGGAGTCTTGCATTTAGGCTTACCTCCCACACTTGCTTCACCAATTTCTTCTTCTTGGGGCTGATTGTCAGTGGGAAGTTTCTCCTCTAATATTTCAAGTGCTTTATATAACTTTTCTTTCTGTTGCGGCACATTGCACATCTCAAATAACGAGATATTTGCCCTTACCTTTTTGATATCCTCCATGATGTCATAATCCATCTTATGTTCTGTGAGATTCATTTTAACCTTATTTATTTTCTCTTCAATGGGCTTAGTGGGCATGTTGATCTGTCTTGTATTTTGACTGGTGGTGGTAAATTCCAGAATTTTATTAGCTAAAGTGTTTTTTTGAAATTTCTTAACATTCTTTTGAAGTTTCTTAATCTTTGGGAGCATAAGACTATTTTCCTTACTTAACCCCTAGCTTCTCGTCGTTACATTTGTTTCCAAGATATCTTCATGTCTCAGATCCTTTTCTTCCTCGGTATCAAACAACGAAACACAGTCCCATAAAACCATGGCCTCATCCTCTTGTTTTTTTGTTGATTTATTGTTGTCTTTCCCTTCTTCATCATTATCCTCGGTTAACTTGGAATTCAAAAGATGATTCATTACCAACGTCATTGAATTTCTCCATTGACGACAATTCTTTTCAGAATGGGGTTGTTGGTGAAAAGTGCAAAAGTTATCCATCCCCACCTCCGTTAAGTTCATCGATGCAGGACCGTGCAGAGGGGATTGGGATTGGTTTTTATCTTCCCTTTTCTTGTAATAAGGCTTATAAAACTTATGGGCTTCCTTTTCCTTTTCCAAGTCTATTATTATGTTAGAGATATTATGCATCAACTTTGCCATTCCTTCAAAATCTGGTGATTGCTCCTCTTTAGGTTTAGTAAATAACAAAGCTTTCCTCCCAACATTTTTTTCTCCCAACTGCTCAGGATAATCTTCGATGCTTTCCTTTTCAGCCTCTACCCTTTCCGCTTCTTCATAAGTCTTTGCTAGCGTAGGTTTGGCTTTCATTTTGGAAAACATGACCAAATCGGTCCCTAGAGCTGAAGTATAATACTCAATCAGAACTTTATCCAAGGGTTTGTCAGCTTCATAAAAATTCTTAAGATAAGCTGTGAATCTTTGGGTAAAACTATGCACCTTCTCTTTTCTTTCTTTCTTTAAGGTGCACAGTCCTTTCATGAGAGCCGCATGAGTTTTTTGGGTTGCATATTTAATTCTAAAAATCCTTTCAAAGGTATCCCAGTCTGGGATAGAATTTGCAAGCAAACCAAAATACCATGATGTTGCTGCCCCTTTAAGGGTATGCAGAAAAAGTCTACAAAATACATCCTCATGTTCCCCAGCCCTCGATCCTTCTATTGCCAAATAGAAACTTTTTAAATGGTCATCTACTAACATCTTCTCACTTGGATCAAACTTGGGCAGCATCTTCTCAAAATCTTGAGGTAAGTCATGCAATGGAGGTGTTAAGTTCAAGGGTGATCTGGCTCTCCAAGCCGGTGGTGGATTTGGTGGGTTAAGTGGTTGATTGGCATTAACGCCTGCTATGAGTCTGGGTGGAGAGTGAGGAGGTGAAGGAATAGGAGTATGCACAGGAGAATAGTAAGGTGTGTTTANAATGCTACTTCTACTAACTCTTCCAAATCTCCAACCAACACTGAATCTTCCAAGATGGGATGATCTTTCTTCTTGTATTCTCTTCGGGGTAAATCAGGGATAGTAGGTAATCCTCCAATACTCTTTACATAAGCCCATTTGTGTCTTCTCAGATCATTGACTACTTGGTTGTCCACAGAAAACAAATGTTCTCTATCCTCTTCAGTATTTGGATCAAGAAATAAACTGCTTTCAAAACTATCACTGGTGGAGTAATTTCGAGGAAATGGATTTCCCCGACCAGCCATGCACTGGTGGCCCTCGTTCTAGCGCTACAAACTGTTAAGGCCTGGAAATTCGAAGGCAACAACAGCAAGGGATTCTCCCCAGTCAACGTTCCCAACTAGCCCGTGACTATTTGGTATAGGGAATCTGTCTGGTTTGCGGCCCGGCTACCATAGGTCAAGTAACAAAAACAAAGGGTTTTACCGAATTGCGGCCCGATCCACCGTGTGTATTTTTTTATTTTGACTTTAAGTATGATATGCAAGTGCCTATCTAAGATGCAGATTGATAAAGAATGCAAGGAGTGGTCACAATGTGATGCGTAGGTTTTTACCTCACGTCTTAGACTCTCTCGCATCTAAATCACACACAACTGAAAAAAACAATATTAACTAAGTTGTCCCTAGGGAGCAATATTATCAATTAATGAGTAATGTAATATTGTTCATATGTTAAGATAAATCCCAGATAGCTATTCTTAGAATCAAAACACATAAACATGAATAAAGATATGCACAACAAGATAACTCGTTGTCTATTAAAACATTCCTTACTCATAGTGGAAATGATCACAAAATAAACCAGAGAACATTCATATAAGAACATAGGTTCAGAAAGTTAGAATGATCTCACAGTTAATGAAACATAGCTGAAAACGAAATAGTTCCCCTTCAACATTGTTCACTTCATCACATTTGAACATTCCACACAGCACTTTCTCCAACAGGCAAAACTGTAATTTTATTATTGCAAAATGAAATAGTTCCTCTTACAACAAGTAGTTCACAAGTCTCTCCGGGAAAAAGCCCCTCCTCACTCTTCCATTTCTATATTTATACAAGAACCAGCTCACAACCTTTTGGTTGCCTCATGACCATTTCGATCTCCAGTCTTGTCATTTAGCGAATATTCATGATTCAATGTTACGTTTCAAATAAAGACTTTTATAAAAAAAAATGGGCATAGCTAGGTAACTGACGAACCGCCCAACCCTGGGGCTTTGCTCTTTAATGATTACATTGTACCATTCCTCGGTCCCTCTTCAGACCCTTATCATTTTCTTCCTCGAGCAACAACTCTACTGCCTTATGCTTTAACATACTTTATCTTCCAATTGTATCTTCTTGGCCACAACAATCTTCAAAGGGATCTAAGAAAATATTCCTTGTCTGCGATCAACGAAAACTCATCATTTATTCTAACCATCTTCGATAAATATAAACCATAATACC
Organism: Pseudotsuga menziesii; assembly: GCA_001517045.1. Taxonomy (NCBI): domain Eukaryota; kingdom Viridiplantae; phylum Streptophyta; class Pinopsida; order Pinales; family Pinaceae; genus Pseudotsuga; species Pseudotsuga menziesii. Next base: position 291,788 of record LPNX010914897.1, on the reverse strand, counting down.
AATAAAATAAGTACTGAAAGAAAAGAAAACCAGGGCCGGGCTTTCATGTGACAATTTCACCCTGAAGAAAAACAAGGCACACTGTTCATTTACGAAATCAGTTATGAGCTCATAATAATCGGCGGGGGAAATGATTAAGAAACAGGCACATAAAAAACCCCCATCGGCGAATCGGAACAGTCGACATCGGTCGATTAGTGGGCTACGCAACCGCAACGGCAGATAACCTACATTCTAGGGGTTTCGGCACACAAACCAAAATTGGTGGGATAAAACATCGGGGTCGGACCTTCTAGAGCATCAGGTAGTTAGTGCGCTACACAGCCGCCACGGCGGAAGTTAAACGGTCAAGAAAATCCGTAGACTAGTCAACATCGGCGATAAATAAAACAAGACATCGGTGAAAGGAAAAGTAGTCCGACGGGAAGTTAGTCTATTCTAGGGCCACAACGGCAGAAGTTAATCATACTTCGACCTCTGATCAGAGTCATAACACCTTCTGAAACACGCAAAGCGAGATCTTTTTTCACCAAGAGAACGTGCGATCAGCGAAAGGCTTTAATTATCGACGCAATGTCTAACTGACCTCCGAAAAACGGAAACTGAAAATCCCATAATAAAACTCAGCCAAACCTCAACAATGATAAAACATCATAAAACTGCTAAGTCCTATAGTCCAAAACAATCGCAGACCCAAATGAATTCCCAAAAAGAAAGAAACCGACCTCAAACAATCCAAACGTGTAGTAGAGTGGGAACAAACGGCCTTCAACAAATAAACAAGGAGGGTCCAAAATTTCAGAAATTTGGGAAAAGTTGCAGCTGCAACAGCTGCCTACATTTAGTCACCATTCGCCTTTATGCTCTTGTTCGAAGGAAGTTGAAACCTGAGTCGGCCATTCCTCGGTTCTCTTGACTTTGCATGTCAGCCATTCCCGGTACTGATATTGGTTCGTGCACATTATGATCGAGTCCTTCCACATTATATAGCCTTGCTAAGTACCTTGTGTTGGATGATGAGGGATGCATTAATGCCCTCCTTCCAGTAGATTTCATCCCATCAACTTCAGATCATTTATTCTGGTATAGGAATATAGAGTCATTTTTTAGTGCCTTGAGACTTGCAGTCATCAGTGGCAGGTTCTCTCGCCACCGATAGTTTTGGGAATACATCAATGTCCCCTGATCGATGGATCCTCTCAATTGTTTTATCTCAACACATTTATTCACACTTGTTAGTTTTCACTCTACTACCTTGATTCCCATTTTCATTATCGGTGGGTGATCTCGCGTCTGTTAACGGTATACATCAATGACCAGTAATCAAACGATGGACTACTATGTTAGACCTTGACACCTCTATTCACATAGTAGGACATGTACTCGTAGTGGATTGTGTAGAAGACCTTCTAGATTGGTGGCATTTCATATATGCTGCATCCTTGATCGTGCCAGTGTTCTTGAGATTTCAGCTCTCGTGACTTGATCCCAGTGTATGTCAGATATTTCTAGCCATTATGGAGATCTTGATCCATTATATATCTTCATCTTTCATGGAGATCATGATCCTTTGTATATATTCATCATGGAGATTCTAATATGTCTATATTGTACATGGCAATGACCACACATGTCATATTTTGTATCATGCCTATTCATGGCCATTGTACTCTTATGTATCCGGGACTGCTATATCTACTTACAGTTATGTGTAGAGTTTGATTATTGTATTATACTATTGGATGGCTGGTTCTTCCACCTGGCTCTTCATCACTCCACTTCTGGGATGGACTTATAATGTATTTCGGCCATAGTATCACCCCTCTGACCTCACACATTAGGGGGCATCTGTTATAGTTGATTTTACCACACATGGTGGATCACACCTTTATGGCCTTCCCTATCCCTCTGCAGACTCTTTAGACCCCATGGACCATTTTTGTATCTTTGATGTTTCCAATATCATCCCTAAAAACATGCATTATTTGCTATACACGACTTTTAAACCTATTATCGCGTATATACACAGATATGACCCTCAAACCCTTGTACATCGAGATGTGTGCAAAAGGCCAAATAGTTTTGGAGTTTTCCTTGATGTGGATCCGAGTCACTTGTCTCTTGGCCTTCTATATTCCTTGAGATCCCTCAGATTTGAATTTCCATTACCCCATTGAAGCACTATATAAGGAACCCTTTGGATACATTGAAAGGGGAGGAATTGAAGAGTAAGAAAACTATAGTCCATTGTTGTCAGAGCTTATACTTGAGTCTGCATCCCTTTGTCCCTTGGATCACTTTGTGTTCTTCCCAAGCTTTCCTTTTTTTGTGAGCTTGCTATCGAGAGATGGAGGATTGAAGTGGTAGAGGCCCAGGTGGAGGACTCAGTTTCTCCGATTCGCAAGCGTGCCAACAGAGGTTGTCACTATTGTAATCTCTTATTTATATTAATAGAAATATCTTTTCCTGTCCAATAATGCATATTTAAATGAGTATTGAATCCATGGATGGTTTTAAATGCTTATATGTTATTGATTATATATGCTAGAGTAGATCTAACACAATTATATAGCATGCTTGTCTTGTTTGCTGAGTGTTGAGAGAGAAAATTGCTAATACAAGCGAGAGTGGAAAAGCTCAACGGGGATCTATATCAACCATCCGGAATAAGGTATGTTTCGAGATCCTTTAGTGTTAGATGTTTGGTTTCTCTTGCATATAAGAAAGGATTTATTTCTGCGGTTACTCTATCTATTGTGGTACCCGAAGCCATAGGAATTTTTCTCCGTAACAGGCATCTATGGATGTTTTTCCATAAATGCATTTTGAACTAAGTTACAGGGTAGATAGGTGAGATCAGTAATGGCTTGAATGATCAGATCGATCCAAGAATTTAGTGGAAAAGATGAGTTTCCTATTAGAATTCCTCCTTTGCACAATTTTGCAGGTTTGCGGGATGCGGGATGCAGAATGTTGTTTCGCAGATTTTGGTTTCCACAGATTTCCCTTCCACAACTTGTGGGATGCAGGATGCGGGATCACGGTGTCATGAATTTCCATAATTCCCAATCCCGCAATTCAAAGTTTCTATGTCGTCGGTCTTCGCGGGATGATTCTCCACCGTTGATCTATTTCCAATTCGGGATGCGAGATGCAGGTTGTGGGAAGTAATATTTTAATTTTCATAACTTTTCGACCCTGCAACTCGGGCTTTCCACACTATTGATTTTTGCAGGTGAATTATGAGTCATTGATTTAGTTCCAGCTGTGGGATCATTTATGATCGTTGATTTCTGTCGCATTTTCTCTTCATCGTTCGATCTCCTCTGATATCTTTCCTTTCAGATCATCGAATCGATCGATGGAATATGGGAGGGAGCATGACAGTGTTGGAAATGTCGAGATGTGGTCACTCCCATGCCCTGTGTTTCGATTAACAGTAAAGGTTCTCGATGAAAATTTTAATTTTGCACGATAATGGGGTATGGGTAGATAACATTATGGTATCAGAGTTGCGGGTTGCAGCATTGGGCCTGGATGGGCCAGAAACCAGTCAAGAATACCCTCTAATACCAACTTGTGGTACACTACAGTGTGGTATCCAAGCTGTCGGTTGCAGCATTGGGCCTAGATAGGCCACGTGATAGTAAGTAAATGGTTTTGATTTTGAATTACTGTGTGTGTAACAAATGGTGTTGATAACACATTTTGCAGAGTCAGCCATGAGAAACCATGACGGATATGATGCTCGGGACTCCTACGAGTGTGTGCGAGATGCCATGGGGGAAAATGTCCAAGTTGGAAATGATGACATAGAGTCTAATGGAAAGAGATTCCAAGAGACACTGCCAGACATTGCAACCACCATGAGAATTCTGATTAAATCTCAGGAAGAGCAACGTCAGCTGAATGCTGCTATGTTGTAGAGTTTGACAGACCAAGATGAACTCTAGATAGGGTACAATAAAACCTGAAGGCAGTAAGAGTAGTACCAGAAGGAGAAGAAGGACTGCTAGTAGATCACCTGACTCAGAAGAATCAAGTGGGGATTCAAGCTCTTCTTCTCACAAGGGAAAGAGAAAGAGGCACCATAGGGATCACTCTCGAGATGAATTTAACAAGGCTAAACCTCCTAGGTTTGATGGCGAGGTAAAGACTAGACAAGAAGCTGAAGCTTGGCTTCTTGAAATAAAGAAGTACTTCCAAGTTTAGGATTATTCAAGGAACATGAAGGCTAGGGTTTCCATATTCAATTTGAATGAAAGGGCATCCATTTGGTGGGAGCAATTCAAGCGTAAGGAAGATTAATGAAAGGAAAATTGTGTGGAAAAGGTTCCAGAATTATTTCAAGCAGAAATACCTCTCTGACAGGTACTATGATGACAAGCTCAAGGAATTCCATGAGCTGAGGTTGGGACAGCGGACCATGGAAGAGTATGCAAATAAGTTCCTAGAACTGTTGAGGTATGTCAGGTACATCAAAGAGGAAAAAGTGAAAATCCAATGTTTCTTGAGTGGATTGCCTCGGTCTTACAAAGACAGAATTGAGTTTTATGAACCTAGAAATATTGAAGAAGCAATAAGGAAGGATAAGTATTGCTATGACTGAAGCAAAGGAAAACCTGATTACCATAAGACATGGAAGGACAAGAAGAATGAGAAGTCTGACCAAAGGAAGAAAGGCTTCAAACCTTCTAGCTTCAGGAATCAGCAGAAGCAACCATCACAAGCTGAAAAGTAGCCAGCCAAAGTGATGGGAGAGAAACCAAGAGATTCATAGCAGAACGGAGAACCTCTCCAATGTTGGAAATGTGGAGGACCCCACATGCGCAGGAATTGTCTACTCGAGAATGAGAGTGCAAGGCCAGCTTACACCCTTCAAGAATTAGAAATAGTGAGTCAAGTAGTAAGGTTCGTCCCTAGGATTTATGTAGCACTAGATGACCGCTAGGAAGATCACCAGTCAACTGTGGTTGAAGTTACGGGTAAGATTGTTGAGTAATCTGTTTCTATCTGAATTGACCCTAGTTCTACTCATAGTGACATTACTCCTAGAGTAGTGGATATTTGTGCCCTTAAGAAAGTAAAGCATAGCAAATCTTGGTTAGTTCAGCTAGCCACTAGAACTAAGAGAAAGGTTGGCGAACTGGTGGAGAAATGTCCATTGGGTATGAATGGATTGACCACTTGTGTAGATCTAAATGTTCTACCCCTTGGTTCCTATGATGTTCTCATTGGAATGGATTGGTTAGAAGCTCACAGAGTAAATCTTGATTGTTATAATAAGGATTTTGAGTGCTTGGATGAAGAAGGATGGTGAAAGGCATTCAAAAGGTGATTTCTGTGAGGCAGGTTTCAGCAATGCAGTTGAAGAAGTTCTGTAGGAAAGGTTTCCAATTATATGCATCTCATATTTTGGAGGCACCAGAGACTGAAACCCCTAGGTTGGACAACTTTCATGTGTTGCACGAATTCATGGATGTGTTTCCTGATGAGATTCCAGGGCTTCCTCCAAAGAGGGACATTGATTTTATAATTGAACTTGTGCCAGGAGCAGAACCAATGTCCAAGACACCCTACAGAATGAGTACGCCAGAAATGCTAGAGTTGAAGATGCAACTGCAAGAGTTGTTGGAGAAGAAGTATATTAGGTTGAGTGTGTCTCCTAGGGGAGCACCAGTTCTGTTTGTAAAGAAGAAAGATGGTACACTCAGATTGTGTATTGATTACAGACGACTGAACAAAGTCATAGTAAAGAACAAGTATCCTTTTCCTAGGATTGATGACCTCTTTGATCAAATGAGAGGAGCAAGGGTATTTTCCAAGATTGACTTGAGGTCGGGTTACCATCAAGTGAGAATCAAGGATAAAGACATTCATAAGACATCCTTCAGAACAAGGTATGGGTATTATGAGTTTGTAGTGGTACCATCCGGTCTCACAAATGCACCAGCTACATTTATGTGCCTTATGAATAGCGTCTTCAGTAGGTATTTGGACAAGTTTTTTCTTATTTTCCTTGATCACATTCTTTTTTATTCTAAGAATGAGGAAGAACATGAAGAGCATTTGAGATTGACATTACAATTTCTCAAGGAGCATCGGTTGTATGCAAATCTGAGTAAGTGTGACTTCTATAGAGATAGAATTCAGTATTTGGGTCACATTATCTCAGAAGAGGGTATATATGTGGACCCTGAAAATATTGAAGCCAATATGAATTGGCCTACTCCAAGAAATGTGATATATGTAAGATCTTTTATGGGACTTGCAGGATACTATAGGAGATTCATTGAATGATTCTCCCAGGTTGCACATGCCATCACTTCTTTGCAAAAGAAGGGGATAAAGTTTGAATGGAAATCAAGGTGTGAAGAAAGCTTCCAGCAGTTGAAGAATCTTCTCACCAGTGCACCAGTATTGAAAGTTGCAGACCCAGAGAAAGATTTTGTGGTGTGTGTCGATGCAAGCGGACAAGGGCTTGGAGGAGTCCTTATGCAATACAACCACGTTATATGTTATGAATCAAGAAAGCTAAAGGACCATGAGAAGAACTATGCTACTCATGATCTGGAGCTTGCAGCCATAGTACATGCTCTCAAGATGTGGAGGCATTACTTGATGGGTAGAAGATTTGAGTTAAGGACAGACCATTGCGATCTGAAGTATTTATTTGATCAGCCTACTCTAAATGCCAGGGCAAGCTAGATGGCTAGAGGTTTTATGTGAGTTTGATTTTGAAATCAAACACATAAAAGGAAAAGAGAATAAGGTAGTTGATGCACTTAGTAGGAAGGTGCAGGAAATGCATGTGGCATCTCTTAGTATTTGCCAATAATATTTGAGGCAACAGATTGTTAATCATACTGTTGGAGATGAACTATATGCACAGGTCAAGGACAAGTTGCAACAGCAAATCCTTGAAAAGAAGTATGAGGGATATAAATTGGAAAAAGATGGACTTCTCACTTATAAGAACAGAATTTACGTTCCAAAGGTAGCAGATTTGAGGAGAGTTGTCATGGATGAGATTCATCAAGCTCCATATTCTGGTCACCCAAGATATCAAAAGACAATTTCTACATCCAGAAAGCAGTACTTTTGACCAGGAATGAAAAAGGACATGGCTGAATACATTTCCAAGTGCATGAAATGTCAGCATATAAAGGTTGAGCATCAACACCCTACAGGTTTGTTGCAGCCTTTTCCGGTTCCAGAATGGAAATGGGAAGTTATTTCCATGGATTTTATTACAGGATTGCCAATGACTTGGAGACAACATGATTCCATCATGGTTGTGGTGGACAAGTTGAGGAAGGCAACACATTTCATACCGGTTAATTCTACGCATAAGACTAATGACATTGCAAAGATCTTCATGACGGATATTTTGAAATTGCAAGGATTGCCTAAGGCAATAGTCTCTGACAAGGTTGTCAAGTTCACTTCCAATTTTTGGAAGGCGTTGTTTTCATATTTGGGTACAAAGTTGAATTTCAACACTACCTACCATCCACGGACTGATGGGCAGATAGAGAGAGTTAACCAAGTGCTGGAAGACATGCTTTGCATGTATGTGATGGAAAAACCAACCAAGTGGGAAGATTATTTACACTTGGTAGAGTTTGCCTATAATAATGGACAGCAAGCATCCTTGGGGATGAGTCCGTATGAAGCTTTGTATGGTAGGAGGTGTAGAACACCAGTGACTTGGGATAATCCAGTGAATAGGGTTGTGCTTGGTCCAGAATTGCTCAAGGAGATGGAGCAAGAGGTTGTAAAGATCAAGCAAAATCTGAAAGCAGCCCAGGACAAACAAAAAAGCTACGCTGATAAGCATAGGGTGAATAGAGAGTTCAGTGTTGGGGATCATGTTTGCCTCATAGTGAGGGCAAAGAAGAGATCCTTGAAGCTTGGTAGTTGTGCCAAGATGTCACCCAGATATTGTGGGTCGTTTGAAGTGCTTGAAAGAATAGGGGTAGTTGCATATAGACTTCCATTGCCTGCTAGCACTAGAGCTCATAATGTTTTTCATGTTTCTTTACTTAAGAGATATATACATGACCCTAACCATGTGATAAATTGGGATGTGATTCAGGTGGAACCCGAGGGAGAGTTTCGAATTGAGCCAATGCACATCCTCAACATGAAGGTCACCATGCTCCGGAACTGAGCCATAGGACAGGTAAAGGTGCAGTAGGAGCACTACGGTCTTGAAGAGGATACATGGGAGTTGGAGGATGCCATGTGATTGGCACATCCATTTTTGTTCGAATCTGTGGAGCATTAAAGCGATGCCAGTGTAGAATTTTTGTTCAATTTTGTAAAGCACTGAGGACAGTGCTATTGAAGGGGGAGGGGAATGTAACACCCTGATTTTGACCCCGTTGCATTAATGTATATAATGTAAATATTATATTGAATCATGACAAGGAGCTCAATGCCAAGGCCCTATCATTGATTAATGATTGGTATATAGGTGATTATGGTTGACGCCTATGGTTTTTGTGCTAAGTCAAGCACGTTTGTAAACATCATGTAAATATGCAAATTAATGAAAACCCACAACCAGTTATGTCAATGCAATGAATAATGAGATGGGGGCATGATTTTCCTAAGGATGAGGGGGTGGGAATGTTAACCTTGAGCCAGTTTGGGGAAAATCCATGTGTCATGGGGAGAACCCATCAGAACTATCAACTACCCTCTTTCTTGTCTTCTCTTCCCAACCATTTATTCTGCCAGAAGGTGGTTGAGGTAGTTATTTCTTAGAAGAGGAAGACTATGGGAAATTTTGAATTGGGAAGAGCACCTAGTTTTAGAATATCGTGTTTTACTTGCATGAACAAGAAAACAACAGGACCATATGCAAGTTTTGACCCATGTGTTCACATTTTGGATTTACTATCCCGTTTTGAGAGCTGGGGGGCATCCTAGATCATCATCATTCACCACAATATTTGTTTCCCTAGGGGAGGGACATTGTGGTGGAAATGGAGCTCTACCTGTGTGTATCCTTCACATTCTGTGAGTGTTTAGTGACATTGTGGTATCCGTGGAGCTCTTCATGTGTGTAACCTTCACATTCTACGAATGTTTTTCCTTGGGAAGACTATGATTGCTATGTCGCAGCGTTATCTTAAACTACAGAGTGTATGAGACCCTATTACTCGTGTTACAGAGTAATCCTATGTTGTAGAGTCTCCATGTGGTTGTTGTGTTGTGGACCCTGGTTTGGGTTTGAACTATGTACAAGACTTAGGAATGGGAGAGACATAGAAGGTGATTGATAAACCTAATGTGGAACCTCATAATAAGATAAGAGTGGATAGTAAACTTACTATGCACATCCTGAAGAGAACTGGATGAGAAGGTGTAGCCTGAGGGACTATGGAGCATAGAAGGGGACACTTCCTTGTGTTGGGTGTGTAGGCAGTAGGGAAGCCAGGCCAGATAGGTCTTGTGAAGGTGTTCTTGGCTCTATAGGTGAGCTCACTAGCTTAGCATTTCTTCCTACCCATTGCCTTGGAATCCTGATAAACCCAACCAGAAAGGTGGCTTGGCTGGTAGCCTGATAAACCCATCTCTTGGCTTGGTTGTGTATTGTTGTGTTTGACCTTGTGAGAAACCTTTGGCTGGACAGTCTGATAAACCCAACTGTGAATGTTGGCTTGGATATTTAGCCTGATAAACCTAGTAGTGAGATGGCTTGGCTGTGTATAGTCTGATAAACCCATATGTTGGCTTGACTGGTCCTTAAGGTGAAGGTTTGCTTGACTGTGAATAGTATGTGAAACCCAACTGTGAGATGGCTTAGTAGAGTGGCCTGTGAAACCCATCTGTTGAAATTTTTTACCCTGCAGCCTAATAAACCCAACTGGGTTTGGCTTGGATGAGTGTTATTGCACCTTGGATATGTATGAGTCTGCTAGTGTTCCCTTATTCCTGTAGGAGATCATGCCTAACTCGGGGGTGGCTGTGTTGCTGAGAGACTAAGGAGCCCACTAGCCCATGGTTGGGTGGAATGTTGCAGTGACATAGCTGGTTCCAGGACAAGTTTTGTTCAAGATAAGTGTTCTTGTCCATGTTATTCTCTGCAATTGTATTTCTTGTTTTGCAAATTGCTTGATGGAATGTGATGAACATGTTGCTATGTTGAATTGATGCATTGTTCCTTTGAGTAACTACAATTACACGCATATATGTATGTTTTTCCATCAATTCATTTCAAACTAAGTTGCAGGGTAGATAGTTAATATCGGTAATGTCCTGAATTATTAGATCGATCCAAGAATTCAGTGGAAAAGCTGAGTTTCCAGTTAGAATTCCTCCTTTATGCAATTTTGCAGGTTTTCAGGATGCGGGATGTGGAATGTTGTTTCACAGATTTTGGTTTCCACAGATTTCCCTTCCACAACTTGCAGGATGCGGGATGGAGGATCGCGGTGTTGCGAATTTCCATAATTCCCAATCACACAAGTCAAATTTTCTGCACCATCGATCTTTGCGGGATGATTCTCCGTCCTTGATATGTTTTCGATGCAGGATGCGAGTTGCGGGAAGTAAGATTTTGATTTTCGTAACTTTTTGACCCCGCAACTCGGGCTTTCCACACCGTTGATTTTTGTGGGTGAATTTTGAGCCATTTATTTGGTTCCAGCTATGGGATCGTTTATGATCGTTGATTTCCATCGCGTTTTCTCTCCGTCGTCCGATCTCCTCTGAGATCTTTCCTTTAAGATCATCGAATCAATCGATGGAATATGGGAGGGAGCATGACAGTGTTGGAAATGTCAATATGTGGTCACAGCCATGCCCTATGTTTCAATGAACAGTAAAGGTTCTCAATGAAAATTTTAAATCCGCACGATAATGGGGTATGGGTACATGACAAACAGTGGATGCAGGCTCATGTTCTAGTTCACCAATAGGAGAAGAATAACCTTGCATATCAACAATAATGCCTTCTACAACAACATTCTCAACTTATAACACATTAGGGACATCCAACTCAACACCATAGTCAAATATAGATTTCACTTCCTTATGAATTCCTCTAGTAACAAACAACACTTTCCTAGTGTCAGCAAAACTAGGTTTAACACCATCATATCCAAGACAGTCTCTATATGTCTACATCTCAAGGGTAATAGAAACAACAATACCTTATCAATTCTTCCCAATTCCTCCTCCAGTATATCCCATTTTTCTCAACAATTGGGACCCTATACCTATAGTATACTTTTCAAATATAGTAGAAACAACATCATTAGAAGACAACAAATCATGTGATGAAACAACAACATAATCAACATCTTTCTTACAAGCAATTAGATCACAAATAATTGGTCTACAATCAAGAGAATCAAAGGTGGATTAAGTAATAAGTGAGCTTGTCATCTCAAAAATGATATTCTTCTACTCAACAGTCGGTATCACGATAGTCTTCTTCTCATTATCCCCCTACATTATATATTTCTACTCAAGAATCTGTAGTCTACAGACCTCTTGTTCAAGAGTTTGCTTGCAAAACTACAATTGCTTAATAGTCTCATCCTTCTCAACCATATACTACATTAGAGCATCATAATCGTCTTTCAAAGTTTGATATTCTTCAAACAAATGAATATTGGCTTCTTGAAGAGGAGCAGCTTCTTCACAAATATCATAAACATAGGCATGCAAGTCAGTAGCCTCATTCGTCAAATGGACATTGTTTGCTTCTAGTTTACCAAATTTTGTCTTCAATTCATCCATATCTTCACAAGAGAGGGATTTCACCTTTTCTTCCAAGTCATCAACCAAATCTGACTTATATTCAAATTCATCTGCTAAATTTTTGAAAATGATTTTTGTTGAATCATGTATTGTCATTGATGTCAAACTTGTAATCTCACATGCCACAATCCAAAGTAATGATAATGATAAGTATTTCATTGATACTCATGTATGTTTGATCCCTGTATGTGTAACTAAATGTGTATGTGAAAATATGCAAATATCAACAATGTATATGAGACCAAGGACCCCACTACAATAGTGGTCGCAAGTGTGCATATAATAACGCATAAATAACAACATTGAAAATGAAACATATGCACAAATGCCATTTGTGAGACTTATGAATGGGAAAGAAAAACTCGTGTGTAAAATTCCTACAAGGAAAATGGTATGTGCTACGAAAACTTGTAAAGGAAAACATGGGTTATGAACCTATGTGCAAAACTCCCACAAGGACGTTGGCATATGTGCACTATAAGCCACATGAATATGATTTGCACTAAGTGGCACGCTGATGCATATCCTTACTTCATGAAAAAAAAAACAAGTGGGGAGATATCTAAGGTTAAGTAACTTCACCATGTGGACACATCTCTTAAGCCAAGAATACTATAAATAAGCAAGAGATGGAGGTGGTGAAGTAAGATTCTGAAGAATGAAGAGCTGAGATAATCTGTTTGGACAATCTTCAAAATTATTTGGGGTATCAATGGCTCATTGATTGCAGTAAGTATCTTTACACAATGGATTCAAAGTGCGCAAAATAACAAATGTTGAATACACAAAAGTGCACTTGATGAAGAGGATACCCATATTTTGGATGTGCGATATTCTTTCTCATTAAAAGACACAGACCACAAAACAATAGATGTGACTGAGATTGGAATTCTATTTAATATTCATATGTAGATCATAGCCATAATCGCACATCATGGTTGTGGAAACTAGATGTTTAGACATAGATCGAAGAAGTTACAACAATTGTGAATTGTGAATATATTCATAAGGATAAGGTATTTATGTATTTGTAGTTTTTCAATACAATATTATTTCATACCAGGGAGGTTGGATGGGGAAAGGAGAAGGGGGTTGTAGCCTCATTCCAGTCAGTGTTGGAGAATATAATCGGGGTGTCATAGCATCCTTTTTGTTGGTGCAGATAAAACCTAGGGGTTGGAGCCTCCTTCCAGTTGTATTTGGTAAATGTAATTAGGGTGTTGTAGTATCCTTTATGTTGGAGTATATAAATCCAAGGGGTTCTGTTCCTCCTTCGAGTTGGTGCTGGAGAACACAATCAAAAGTTGGTTCTTCCACAACTGGAGAGAACATTTTCCATAGATCAGAGCTTGATTATACAAGTTGCAGTTTGGACAATTAGATAGATATATCTTCAGGTTGATGCATAAATATCATGAGTTGGTGCTCATGCATATTGAAATTTTTGCAGGTTAGTGCTAACAACCCACATATTATACTTGGGGATCAAGTCTACACCATAAATGAGTGGGTGCTCATGTTTGGAAATTGCAATCTCCCACTGATGTAATCATACACATATATTTGTAGATATACAATTATTTGCAAATATTTGTGTGTTGTTGTATGTGTTATTCTTGTTGCTAAAATTTTCTAAATTGGTTAAAATATGGTATAGATAAATAATATGAATATCTGCGCAATCAATGATTCACCCCCCCTATCAATAATAAGATACATACAACAACTGGTATCAGAATGGGTGTCTTCGGTAACAGACTAATATCTAAAATATAGATTCATCGCAATTATGGATGTGAAGGAAGCATCATGGTTACAAGAAAATGACAATGAGGAGAATCCCTTGATCACACAAGCAAGAGACATTATTCGCACCCACATAAACACCATAGAAAATGTAAAAAGAGTTGTGACCAATGTCATGTAGACACTAAAAAGAAAAGAAGAAGAATCAAATACATTAGCAACATATTTTACCAAACAGTTACAGGAAATGGATAAATATTGCAAATATGAGAAACTGAAAATCTATGCACTTGAAGGAAAGTTGGAGCAAGCAGCGACAAGAAATTAGAAACTATTCAAAGAAATCACGCTTCTAAGAAAGAAATTGGAAGACACTTAGAAATAGAAGAGAAAAGATACACATAGGTCAACTGAAGAAATCTTGTCACTAAAATACCAACTCCAAAAACTTCAAGGACAAAGCAATGAAACCTGTAGAATAATCAATGAACATCAAAATAAAGTTCAAGTTGAACAACTCGAGCTTGTCATGCATAAAGAAAGAAACCTTGAATACAAGAAATAGTTTGATGAACAAGAGAACTGTTTGAAGGAAAAGGAGCAAGTAATTGAAAGGATACAATCTCATCTTAAGATAAATGACGGGTTTGCCAAAAGTACAAAAGTGTTAAACGAGATATTAAGCAAGCAATGTTCATCTCATAACAAATTCGGTATAATATATGAGGATTACACTAACAAAAGGAAAGTATTCACCAAGAAAAAAAGATACCATATGAAACTGCTTCATGTTGGAAGTGCAGAAGGATTGGAAATACTAGGAAGACTTGTAAAATCTCAATTTGTTATAAGTGTAACAAAATTGGTCACAAAACTGGAAGTTATAGATCTCAAAAAATATGGAGAAAGAAGACAAGTGAGGATGTCAATCATGTTATTTATAAAAGCAATAATTTGAATCAAAAAGGAAAAAGGTGTATTATTTGGAGAAATAAATTAATCATATATAAATGGTTGAGTCTTTTAAGGTGATGGGAAGTATGGATGCTCAATCTATCTGCACTTCATATCCATACTAATTCCTACACATACGATCCAGTCGCAGTAAAATATGTGCGCAAGGATACTATGACAGAAAGAAAAGTAGATAAAAATCAACAAAGTTTTGTTTGTAATAGTAATTAATACTAGGTGTCATCGGCATTAAATGATGATATATGATTAACTAAATCAGGATTAAATCAACTGAATCTTGGGAAAATCAAAACATTAATTTCTCAAGAAAGGACTAAATATAGGCAAAACCGTAAAGCACAGAGTGTATTCATACAAGGTGTAGTGTGTATGGAATATTCAAAGGACCTAGAAAACATGAACCATAACAAAGTGTAAGCGACACAAATGGTAATAAATGCTTAAACGGAAATAGCATTCATGATGGTGAAATGAATTTGGACAAGTTCAACCAGAGCTTCGAAAATAGAAACTTTCCAGGAGAGACCAAATCAAGGGAAAATGTAGATCATTATTAGCAACTCCAAAAACCCTAAATATATATTCAGAATGAACCCTCACATCCACTAACAATAGTTTCTACAAGAATAATCAGGTTGCAAAAATTCAAAGCTTGAGAATCATGGCATCCAGAAGACAGTCAAAGAACAAAGTTGAAGATGTGACCACTTCAACTCATGTGCATGACTATTGTGAGTATAGTCCATCCCAAAAAATGGATGCTCTAGTGATCATCTTATAAGAACTAGAAAACATAGATTTGCAAGATTGAAAGGAATCTGAAGGTGTGTCAACTAAAGAATATTTCCATGGCCAAGTGGACAAGCTCGAAATTGTAGAATACGATATTCGTGAATCAATAAAATTTCCATAACTCACCAAAAATAGGTATATGGAGAAAAATACATCAGGCGAGTTGGTACTCCAAGAATGGAGTGTTGGATTATCTAAATCAAGAGCATTGAATCTGCCAGAAATTCCCTTATTTCGAAAAAATCCATATTCAAAAATATGTGCAAAGATGTCGTTATCCCAAGTGCATAGTGGATACCTATGGCTAAATAGAGCAATATCTATTGATACTTAGCTAGTCAAATTGACCTCGTGTCTACCTGTAATAGGAGGGGATATAAATCTTCTCTTTGTCAAAATACATGATAAATCCCTTGGAAAAAGGATAACTGAGACAAACAAAACTCAACGAGCAAGTAGAGGTTTTTCTATTTCCCAAATAAATGACTTTACTGTAAGATTTGTTGTACATATACTTGCATGCAAGATATTTTGAAAGGGATGACAAGATCAGGTTTAAGTGACAGCTATTCCGGTCATAGAAAAGTGCGTGAAAGGATTTCAGATGAACTGGTCAACATTTTTACTAAGCGAGTTTCGTGAAGATTTCCTAGATTCCCAAGAAAAAGGTAATCCATTTCACTATACCTGGTTATTAATTTGCCTTGCTTTTGTCGGATGGAAAGAACCGAAAGGAATCCAATTCTTTGATAAGATTAGAATACCCTTTTTGGGTGCAATATTTTCAAATATTTGGGTTTTTATGATTTCATGGAGACAAGAATAGAATGATATCAATTTCTATCTCTATTGTGAAGAAATAAGATTTTTTCTATGAGAAAATCCATGAGTATCACCTCATATAGTTGAGGCATATAAGGGAATAATGATTTTTAAAATTGGAATGCATTATACCTATATAAAGGCCAAGAGAGACCCTAGTTGATAGTGGTTTCCCACCAAGTTTATGTGCATACAAAATGACATAGCACAAATAGTTTAGGAATGGAGAGAAGAATGGAAAAGACCACTGATAGATGAAGAAGAGGTTGTACAGAAAGGAAAAACTAGCATTGTAATTCCCATAGCAGAAGAATTGTTCTCTGATATGCATTCTAAGTCCACTCAACAATATGTGCCCACTTAAAAGAGGAAAGAAACTGGTCATCCTAAAGGGAAATCAAGAAAGAAAAGGAAAGCCTCTAGGTCTTATACAATTTGTACACTAACCATAAATGAATTTGAAAAAATCAACATAGATATCAAAAATGCAATAGAAGAAGCTATGCAAGAAGAGGTGACAAAGGGGGATCTTGAAGAACTTGAAACTCAACAAGAATAAATCATGATGAGGATGGTAAAAAAGATTGCAGATCTGAAGCGACACATACAATCTTCCAAAGAAATCAATATTAAAGATTCTCATCCAAGTGGATCTCAATCACATCCGAGTGTGCAGAAAAATGAATTGTTGCATCAAAATATGAAGATCCCATTCATAGTGTTGGGACTCTCTACTCAAGAGGCATAAACCTTTGTGTGTGATCTAGAATTATTTATATCATGTTTATCTAAAAATCAATTGTATGACCTACATACATCTATGGCAGAAGAAACTATAACCATGAAGCTACTATGTTATATTGGCACAGTATTCTGAATGAAAAAGAAGCCTTACAAGACGAATGTATGAGGTTAAAAACAACGAAAGAAAAGATCGCACAAAAGACATCAGACATGAAAAAGGAAGAAAGAGAAGTCGTAAAAAGAGGAAATCATCTAAAACAGAAAGCAGAAAAAGCAAGACGAAATGCTTCAAGATTATAAAGAACAGTAGAAGAAACGTTCAAGTTGTTTCCAAAAGTTCAAGAAATTGAGGACACCTCTTCAGACAAAAGAGTGTATAAAATTAGTGATATTATTCAAGGATTGCAAGCAAAGATTGAAGAATTGTCTCGAGCACTTGTAAACCATCCAGAAGTTAGAGCGAAGCATGAGAAAACTCTTGAAAAAACTAATATAGTTTTTTAGAACACCAAGGCTCTGGATGTAGAATGCATGGAGTTGCATGAATAAAGTGCTCAGTTGTGGACAACTGTGATTGAGAATGAATAGCTAAAGTAGGTAAACAAGAAGCTACAAACTGCACAAGCAATAGAGTAAAGGATGCATGAGAGACTAGTCAACCTGTCGGCCGTTGAGAAAATAAATAAATATTCTAAGTTCAAATTGAAACAGCAAGAAATAAACAGATTCAAGGATGAGCATAGAAGTCTAATGGAAATAATTGGACCCCTACAGGAAGAAGCTTACAACTTAACAGAATTATTTCCACATTTACAGGAAGAATCCAAAAGAGCAATTCATGACAGCATAGAAGCTCTCAAGTCAGTTTCCAAACAAGTTGAAGAAACTCTTGGAGCTAAAGAACAGTAGTTGAAAGAAGAATTTTCTATCACAAAGAAAAATTTGCAAAAGTTCAAATCGGACTGGAATCAATAAGCAATAAGTCAGGGGGAGTCAACAAAGAAGAGAGTCCCTTTGTCATTGATTTCAAAGGGGTGGGAGAGAGAGAGATAGAGATACAAATGACAAGGGGAGCATGTATATTTTAGGGGGAGTCTATGTTTGTTGACATCAATGACAAAGGGGGGTATTGTTGAATAATGTATTGCCATTGATGTCAAACTTGTAATGTCACATGACATCCTCTCAATGGTTACATCTTCATGCACATAGAACTCCATTAATGTGTCGATCCAACAATTTTATACCACACCAAAGTTAGGGTACGATGGTTGAATTTAGAAATCCAACATCCTCCTTGACCTAATAGGTGCATCTCATCAAATCACAGATGAAACTCTTCTCATTATGCAAAAATACATATGGCAAAAACCTTATTGCCCTAATACAATGTTGGAGTAGGCATTAACGAACAGAAAGATAAATAGATTCCCATAGTTGATGGTGGTTTCTAGAGACACATTTTCACTTAAGTGTATTAGCATGATCCACCATGATTTATAGATCAATCATGAGATCATCTATAAATAGGTTTGGACAGGAGCCCAACCCAACAATAACCAGACCAAAAGTCCATAAAAGATGGATTAAAAGAATCCAATGGAATTATAAATGTACATAAATTGTCGGTTGGAGGAACCAAAGTGGACACACTTACTTCATATTTTTTTTACAGACGTCGGCTCCATTCAACGGTCGACACCCTCGACGGTCAGTTCCCTTCAACGGTCGATTCTTACATTCAATTGGGAGAGGTTACTAATGAACCAATGGTTCCAACAACCCATGTAAGTGAGGCTCTATTGTTGTAAAATGATGAATGAAAGGGTAGTTGGACAAGATCACTTACCAGAATAGGGTTGTCCTATAGGAAATAATAGGATCAAACAAGGATTATGCACATGATGTTTTGTAGAGGGAAATCACACATATGTTGGTTTGAAGAAATATACATTTAAAAAGATGTCACTTGCAAAGATCATTGATTCTCGATGCAATATGGACCTGCACAGATGGAAACAATACCAAAGAGTAATAATTTATTTGGAAATAAAACCAAATGTACAAATAGCATATAACAAAGAGAAAATGATTAAGTTATAAAGGTGAACAAAAATGGACAAAACAAGGGCTTGCTGGAAAATTTATCAATCACAAATAACTAATCATATAATCAAGAAGAGTATGCAACTAGGTTTCCAGCAATATAAATAGTGCATCAAATGAAAATCTTTTGGGGTGCATATATTCACACATTGATTTCTTTCATTCCAACCATAAGATTCAGATTCTATATCCTGCAGATTAGAGGTGAGTCTCTTCTCATCATTTCCATCTATGTCTTTTGGAAAATAAGTGCTCCAGTGGTCCTGAGGGAACCTTGAAGGTTTTTAGTTATGGCGTGTTCCTTTCAAGAATTTTCCCATGACCTGGGTCATAGGAAATTCTTAGACAAGTCCGACTAAGTCGCACCTAGATGACAAAAATGTTTGACCACATGTCACACCTAGTTAATAGGAAAGCATGAGCAAGTCTCTATTTCTTTCCATATCATGCTTTTCCTTGAGAAAATATCGACTTGGTCCACATTTTTTTAGGAGAAAATGTGTCCCAATTCCATATTTTGTGATGTGAACATGAGGTTTAGAGAGAGAGAGAGAGAGAGAGAGAGAGAGAGATGTTCTTGAGCTCAAGGGAGTGATCAAGAACAATACACCAATGAGGGACACTTTAACCAGGTATACTTTACTCAAGTTCCTTGAGAACCCATTGACATGGTGGGATAGATTATTGTTGATGAATATCATTGAGTATTGGGACCCTAATGTAGGGACCTTATATGTACATGGTGAGAGGATATATCTCACCCTTTGGGACACCTACTTCATGACTGGGCTCCCAAATTTGGGATTCATATGATATACCCATCCCTTGAGACAATGGGATGTGGATATGGAGGATATACTAGCCACCTACTACAAAGATGTGTCACATGGATCTTCCATCCAACTTATGTTCATGATCCTAAGCAATGATATAGTTCACAAAATTTGTGTCTTTTAGATATAAGAATTACTTTCCTATTTCTAGTTTTGATTGGAGACGGAAATGGAGATTTTGCATTGTTAAGATAACTAAAGATAATAATTTCCGATTAAAATGTACACCTTATTAAAGTTCTAACTAAGAATATATGACAGGAAATAATGGTTCAACATATATTCTTGTGGATTAATAATGGTTCCACAGTTATAATTTCTTGTGACCAATTTTTTTTTATCTGTAGTGGATTTGTAACATGTGGTAGTACTACACAGTTTTTGTTAGTTGGAACAAGATTTTGGAATTTATTTTCTATGTTTTAAGATTTTTTTCAAAAATATGGTCTCCGGTTTTCGATATCTGAAATATCGAAAATCGGGGATACCCCAAATAACCTTATCAAAAAATGGAATTTCCAGTTTTCGATACCCGAAAATCAGAAATCGAAAATAGAAAATGGGAAATCTTTAAATAATAAAAAACATCTTTATAAAATGAAATGACAAACAACCTATTATTTAATATATATATTGACCAAATGGGGCGGCAGGGGGGGCGGAGTTTTCTTCACTCCGGATGGATCAATGGAATCCAAATTTGCCTGGGGACTGGGCATCAACACCAACAATATGGCCGAAGCCTTAGCCCTTTTGCAGGGATTGAGGGCAAGCCTCCCTTTTTAACAATATTGAATTCTACCGCGTTCTTCGGGCAAATAATCCCCACGCGGATCTTGAAGCAAACAAGGGGGCATATCTAAGCCCCGGGGAGCTAATTTTTAATGAAAAAGGAGTTTATTTCCCACCTCCTTAGGACATGCAGCTTAACATGGGCCTCCCCGTGGGACCCTCCCTCCCATCCCTCCGTGTGTTGGCGGACTGCTGTGACGCCTGGTGCATGGTGTTCACGTGGCCTCGCGCGGGGCTTCTTTACCTCCTTCCCTACCCGTCCCTTCATCCCTCGCGACGTTATGCAAACTCACTTGAAGATTCAGAGCTCCGTCCAGCGATTAATTGAAAATAAGACAGGTGATCACAAGTTCGACGTTCAGTGGAATCGTCAGAGTAATGGCGTTTATGGTTTTTGGGCTCTCACACGAGGTGAACCCTACTGCAGTCTTGTCGAAGGTGGATGCATTGTTTGATTTCATGGGTGTTCTCTACTTCTGCACATACGACACCCCGTTTATCTCTGGAATGAATATCGTGCCGAGTCAGTTGGGCATCTGCTGGACTCAGGGTACGCTAGGCATTAAGGTGACGTCGGTCGTTGTGTCAACTGCGGGTATAAAGCTTTGGATTGCAGAGGGTTGTGTTATGCTGGTTATTTGGGACCTCTGTCATCTAGAATATTGGAGTTTATTGGTTTACGAAATGGAAGCGGATTCCTCTACAGCAAGTGCGCAGGTTCCATCCTCGGTTGATAAAAAGCTCAAGGAAGTGAAGCAGGAACTAAATTCACTGCAAGCTCAAGATACCACAATAGATTATGAAGAAGGAAGGCGTCTGGACCATGTCAGCAAGGATTTCAGTTTTTTTTAAAGAAAATTCGAAGGAAAGTCAAGCGTATAGAGAACTCTCTCTCTAGGCAACTCGTCGAGCTCGAGCTCAAGGTGGACAAGCTCGTCCTTAAATTTCTCAAGCATGAAGAAAACGGTATGTCTTCCAACTCTGAGGGTTAAATTTCGGTTTGTCGTCGGAGTTCGCCGTACTGCTAGTATTTGGCTCCACTCGTCCATGCTGGTTTCTGTTTTTGTTTATCAGTTTTCTAGGCACCTAGCTATTTATGATTTCTTGTTAAAAACTCTGTTTAAGCTCTAGACTGTTGGTTTGCCGCTATCATAAGGGCATTTTGGAAGGTTGTCTATTTTGGATGGTTTGTCTTTGCTGCTTCCTCAAGGGCACTTTGGGCACTTTGTTGGTCTTTTGTCATTGCCGCTTCCTCAAGGGCATTTATCAGCAACTTTGGACTCACTATAATTAGGTAACTAGCCATTGCTTATGTGAAAGCCTTTGTAATTTGGTTATGTTGGTGGTTACACCACCTTCTTTTCTATAATATAACCATCTTTGTCTAAATATATATATATATATATATATATATATTGACCAATTAAATAATTTACTTCGACCGTCCACTTAAATCATAGGTTTTTATTATTATTATTATAGTTTGATTAAGCTTTCTGATATCCAAAATATCGGAAATCGTAAATCCCAAATAACCTTAACAAAAAATGGAATTTTCGGTTTCTGATACCCGAAAATCGGAAATCGAAAATAGAAAATAGACAATCTTTAAATAATAAAAAACATCTTTATAAAATGAGATGACAAACAACCTATTACTTAATATATATATATATATATATTGACCAATTAAATAATTTATATTCTACTAGTTCTGATTCCTCATTTGATAAAGAGGTAAAGCTATCATTGAAATTTTATTTATATTGAAACTAAAAATAATATATTAAACAAACTTAATATCAGATTGACTTTTTTTCCGGATATAATCGAATATAATTTGGCAATAGATTTCATAGTTTTATTTACAATTTATTTATTTGGCTCTAGTTTCACAATTTTTATTTATATAAATAAGTAAAATCATTCAAAATAATAATAAAACATATTTATATTGAATTCATTTAATATTCTTTAAAATCATTTTAGTAAAAATATTAATCTATTTAAAATTATTTTAGTGAAAATATATATTTACCAAAAAAAACTTTGCTTTATAGTTTTCTTAAAAAAGTCATAAAATAATTAAATTTATGTTCATGATTCTAAGCAATGATATAGTTCACAAAATTTGTGTTTCTTTTGCTGTAAGAATTAATTTCCTATTTCCAGTTTTGATTGGAGACTTTGCATTGTTAAGATAACTAAAGATAATAATTTCCAATTAAAATGTACACCTTATTAAAGTTTTAACTAAGTTTTAACTAAGAATATATGACAAGCAATGGATTAATATTGGTTCCACATATATTCTTGCGGATTAATATTGTTTCCACAGTTAGACCGGTTTTTTTATCTGTAGTGGATTTGTAACAGGTGGTAGTACTACATAGCTTTTGTTAGTTGGAACAAGCTTTTGGCATTTATTTTCTATGTTTTAAAAGTTTTTTCAAAAATATGGTCTCCAGTTTCCGATATCCACCCGAAAATCGAAAATCGAAAATAGAAAATGGGCAATCTTTAAATAATAAATAACATCTTTATAAAATGAAATAACAAACAACCTATTACTTAATATATATATATTGACCCAATAAATAATTTATATTCTAGTCGTTGTGATTCCTCATTTGATAAAGAGGTAAAGCTATCGTTAAAATTTTATTTATATTGAAACTCAAAATAATATATTAAAAGGATTATAGCTAGTTTGTGGAATTAACAAACTTAATATCAAATTGACTTTTTTTTCCCGAATATAATTTGGCTATAGATTTCATAGTTTTATTTACAATTTATTTATTTGGCTATAGTTTCACAATTTTTATTTATATAAATAAGTAGATTCATTCAAAATAATAATAATAAAACATATTTATATTGAATTCATTTAATATTCTTTAAAATCGTTTTAGTAAAAATATTAATCTATTTAAAATTATTTTAGTGAAAATATCTATTTACCAAAAAAACTTTGCTTTATAGTTTTCTAAAAAAAAGTCATAAAAAAATTTAACTTATGTTCATGAATCTAAGCAATGATATAGTTCACAAAATTTGTGTCTTTGGCTGTAAGAATTAATTTCCTATTTCCAATCTTGATTAGATTGCGGAAGTGACTCCTTGACTTAGAAAATAGGGTTTCCACAATTTCATGTTTTTTCTATTTTCGATTTTCGGTTCGGGATGAGAAAGTAAGCTTTCAAACTTTTGAAAATTGCAATCGACTGTGGACCATTTAGCCAACAATGATGATGATGGGCTTCACTAATGCTCTTCTTCCACCGAAACTTCTCTAGTCAATCTCTGCATTCATCTGCTTCTGTATATTTGTTGCATTCTGCTGAGTATACTCTTCACCAGACCTTGCAGTTTGCCCTTGCTCCGAATTCATATTATCATGGATCCGGGAAGGAATTGGCAGTGGAATTGTAGCCGAAAGCTGCTCTATTCTCGTGGATTCCAAAACTAGTTTTTGTGGTTGGGCGAAGGTACTGCAAAGGGGACAAGTAGAAATGGTTTCGAAGACGTTCGGGTTTTGAAAGATTCCTCGTTGCTCACCCCAATTAAAACCTTCCACCTATTTCTAAAAATCTACTATGCCAAAAAAAATATCTATATATATATTAAACATATTGAGTGTATTCGAGGGAAAAATCAACGTCTAAGAGAAGGTTTCCACACAAGCGTCATCCGAGAGGTTGCGGGAACTACAAAAATTCCCTGGCACCTTTAGGAAGGAATTCCTTAGATATTTCTCGATCGCAGAGAAGTAACAACACTACCAGTCGGGAACCACAGTTTGGGAACAATCTTGGACCTTCACATGAACATCATTTTCTCTAGGTTTGGATTTCTATCTCCAGCAAAAATCAAGAGATCGCTGGAAGATCATGCTACAATTCCTACAATTCTTGCATTGTCCCGTTCATAATTATTCCAGGCTATCATGAGTTTTGATAAATGTTCAAGGCTGAGATTACACGGGTTTTATAGCCACAAATTTGTTTATCCGAAATTCAGACGAACAATCATTAATAAGAAATTAAGCAATACGTTTCTTACTTCCATTAGTGTTTCAAATCTGCGAAAGACATGACATAAGAGGTACTTTCCAACGTTTAATCTTCTGGTTGTTGCTTTTCTTATATTTTGACAGCCAAAGTATTCAAACAAGCACAAAATAGATTCTGGCAAATATCTGTTGTCACTACAATTTAGAATTTACTCGGTTAGGTTCGAGTTGCTAGATTATGGATTTTATTGTTGCCCACCACAGAGGCACAGAAAATGGCACTAAGAGTGGCGATATTGAAGAACTGGACTTGGGATCGAATCAGCTGCATTCAATGTTTTCATGCTTTTCCCGTTTCCGATTTCCGGTTCAGAAGTCGTCTCCACTTTCGGATTCGGAGCACTTTCATGGGATGAAAAGAAAATAATTTCCAATGGGTGCAATGACCGAGGGACCTTTCGTTAAAATTTCCAAGGGCGCGGTAAGTTTGAATTCATCCCTTCCAAACCCCCAAAATCCATGCCCCTGAAACAACCAACACCGGCTACAAACGATCTTAGCAAATGTACATTTTACTTATAAAATCCACGAAGAAAATAATTTATTTCAAGTGATTTTGACATTCAAAAACAGGGAAACTAAGATGGTTTCGGAGAAAGAAATTGCAGAGCGCATGAAGGAAATCTGGTAAGCATCTAGAGCCATTCAAAATTGAATTGATGGAGTATACAAGTTATGTCGACACAGCTACAATAACAAATGAGAATTCTTATCAAGTGAAAACAGTGCTGAAGAGAAAACAGTGGTTGAAAAACCTCATTGTGATGACTTGGCATAATGGCTACAACAAAATCGGGCACTAACCAATAATCAAGCACTAACAAAAAACACGAACATATAGAATAAAGCCATACACAAAAAATCAATGAGGCGTATGCAAAACGGACGCTAAGTCCAACTCCAAGTCCAAGCACAAGTCCAAGTCCAAAAATCCTATGTCATATGTTTTCATTAAAAAACACCATATGGTCCCATTTTTTATTCCACAAAATCCGATTTTCGACATTTTAAATTCCACGAGATCCTCGTTTCGGATTTTGGATTTTCGAGTTTCAATTTTTTATTTTAAAATCCGCAAGATCCTTGTTTCGGATTTTCGACATTTAGCATTTGTTCATATAAATAAGTGCGCATTTACCGATATCTAACATCGGATGCTAAGCACAAGTCCAAGTCCAAGTCCAAAAATCTTGGTCCCAATTTTGATTCTGCAAGATCTGATTTGCGACATTTTAAATTCCGCAAACAGTAACAAATAGTAATTACCTAATGGAAAGCAAAGGCGGTGTAGCAGCGAGTGCGATAAATGAAATAGTGTAAAAAGATCTTGTAGATCGTCATTAGATGATCAAAATTGAAGATACAGCCCCATGTTTATCAGTAATGACAAAGTTTATTTCATTAATGGAACAACAATGCATTTATGAAGCATTAATGTGAATGAAGAGACATGGGAAAAGTGTCTTTCATCACCTGAACCAGCAGTCAAACAAAACCATGGCCAAATTGATGCCAAACCGACATTTTAAACGCACAAAAGCGATCCAGTAAATAATAGCCTAAATCCAAAGCCTCAATTGAAAATAATTTCCAGCACCGGTTATTTAGGACAACATATAGAAGTGTAGTGAAAACACGAAAGCCACCTATCGATAAAAACACAATAAACAAAAACTGGAAAGAAGGATTTGCAATTGAAAATCAATCCATTAAGTCCATCAATCCATTCAGGCACATCAACAGATAGAATTGTCATCAAAACATGCAATACACCTAGTGAAAATAGACGGTACCGATCAAATCCATACGAACAAACAAAATAAAGCCTGAGCATTTTCAGAATATGAACCTAACCGATCAAATCCATGCCACCTTTTTCCGCACCTAAAGTCCATGATCCGTCCCTGACCAATTACAGGATATAAGTACGGCGAAATTTAACCACGACGCGAAATTTCCAATTCCGCGAGATGCGATTTGTGACATTTCTGATTTCTTAAGTTTCCTATTTTCAAATAAAGAAACGTCAAAGATAGTATTTCCAACTTTCGACATTGGCATATCCCAAATCGACATGAAAACCCTATGTAAAATGCGTGAAATTGTTGCCATAAAAAAAAATTATATCTGAGTTTTGAATTTCGTACTTGCTGCAATAACCTATTTTTCTCTCCGGTTATTTAATCTTCGCCAAATGTAGAGTCACCGGAAAAAAAATGCATCTATGCGAGTTTGCTAAGCACAAGTCCAAGTCCAAGTCCAAAAATCCTGGTCCCAATTTTGACATGTCAGATATCGGTACATGCGCACTTATTTATATGAACAAATCCTAAATGTCGAAAATCCGAAAAGAGGATCTTGCGGATTTTAAAATTGGAAATCGAAACTCAAAAATCCAAAATTCGAAACGAGGATCTTGTAGAATTTAAAATGTCTCAAATCGGATCTTGCGGAATCAAAAATGTGACCATGTGGTGTTTTTTAATGAAAACATACGACATAGGATTTTTGGACTTGGACTTGTGCTTGGACTTGGACTTGGACTTAGCATCTCAGGAGAAAGCCAAATGCTTTTTAAAGCATGGAGCAAAATTGCAAAGCTTTTCCTTTCGAGAGTGTAAGGACGTAGGTATAATTTCATTATTTATAGATACCAGTATATCTGCAAGTATTGATGGAGTCCTCAATTGTCCACACCTCAGCATTTTATTGCTATGTGAAAACAAGTTCACATTGATTTCTGGAAAAAAATTCAAGAATCTTAAATATCTGACTATGTTAGATTTAAGTGGAACTATGATCAAGTCTGCCGAGAATTTAAAGCGTGTGAAATTCCATAATTTATCAAGGACAGTGATAAAGAAGCTTCTGACTTCATGAGTGGTCTCTAAAGCCTCCAATTTCTTGATGTTAGCTAGTGTGATGATTTATATATCCTGCATTCGAGGATATGTCTACATAAATCTTTGCTACACCTGAATATGAAGAGCTGCAAAAAACTGAAGTCATTGCCTTCTGGGATATCGAGGCTATGCTCTTTACTAACGTTGAAGTTGAAAGGAGTTGTATTCAACCTGAAACCAGCAGCTAATGCCCTTCGATGGAGGTATTTGCAAAATTTCCCCCAATTGCAACACCTGTCAACAACATTCAACGGTGAAACCATATCACTGCAAAGTTCTCCCTGCAACAATATGTGTCAACTTATGAAAAAATGAATGTGTTGTCCCTGCAACATGATGATTCTTTAGATCTGCAAAAAGAAGAAAGGATGGGCCCCGACCATGATATTCCAAAGGAACTACAATCGACGAAAAGTATTGAAATCCTTCGACTAAGAAAATTCGGGGTGCTGGCGTCTCGACCTGAAAGCATGCCTGAAAGACACTCTGAATTGATCTCAAAACCGTCTTTCTTGCACATTAGAATTAAAGAAATGGCCCAAATTTATTTTATGTAGTTACATCAATTCTATTCCATCATTTTTCATAGCTTAGCACACCATGATCTTGCCAACAACAAACATTATTACACTTATTTTTTATTTAAAAACACTTGAAAGGAGGAATGGATGTGCCTTATCATGTAAAACTTATATGGGACAAAACATGGATTGGATGTTCATATTAGGAGAAGGAAAATATATTATTGTTGATATAGAATGGCAGTTTACCATAGGTCGAGAATTCAATTGTGAAAAATTATATTAATATTGATAGCTTAATTGGATTTAAATGGATTAAAAAACGTATGGTTAGATAAGAACATCCAAAAAACGTATATTGTGAAGTGTATAATGTTAATAGCTTACTCTTAAGAAAACTTCACTAAGAGTTACTCTTAATTGGTAAATTCTTTTTTACCAATAATTTCTTTAAATATTTAGTACAGTTGTTAATTCAAATCTAAATCTAGACAAACAAGTGGAATAAGCAACAAAGTTGCTTAATACCTGCCTCCGAGATTGAAAATATATAGCAATAGGATAATTTTGCTATAAAAATATATGATAAAACAAATATAATTACAATTTGAAAGAAATTAAAACCAAAATGAATTAAAAAATGTCCATTTAAATACGATATAGGTTATTGCAATGTAGCATAAAACAAGCATATTCAAGCTTCCTTACATACTTCTAGTAATATTCTTGACTTATGTTATAAAAATATGCAAGTTTCTTTATAGACTAACATAAATAGGAAATGAGAAATAATAGCTTATAAGACTATAAATTAATATCATTGTTGTGAGAATAGTTTATTTATATTTTATTATAAATTTATAATGTTATACAAATATGCAAGTTTTTTTTATAGACTAGCATAAATAGGAAATGAGAAATAATAGCTTATAAGACTATAAATTAATTTTTCCGAGGAAAAGAGACTATAAATTAATTTCATTGTTGTGAGAATAGTTTATTTATATTTTATTATAAATTTATAATTTAAATTTAAAATAAATTTAATTATTTT